>RCUC01156277.1:0-50255 GCA_003697995.1 Taxidea taxus jeffersonii
GATGAAGTAGGTCAGGACAAACCTGGACAGAAGAGCCTGCTGACTAGGACAGCAGCCCTTCCATCTGGGCTTATTCAGGAGGGGGATTTGCCTCTGGAGGGTACGAGTTGCCCCTGCAGATAACAAAGAGAAACTACAAGTGTAAGTCACTCAAAGGAATGGAGTGGGCAAAAAAGAAATGATAGGAACGAAATAAAAAAGAAATGATAGGTTCATAATAGTTCATTGTGAGCTCAGCTGAAGTCTCATTAGATATATTGCTTATTTTCCACTGCTTCACAAGACATAGTAAATCACAAAGAGGGATGGGGGGCGGAGACGAAGAACTTGAGTCAGTGTGCTGAGTGGGGATGGGGGAAGAGCTGATGGGGAAAATCAGTCTGGAAAAGCCATGGGGGCAGGGTTATGGTCCACCAGGAACTGGGCAGGGAGTGACAAGGGGGAATATGTCTTGGGAGGTTGCCTTTCTCCACCCCACCATTTTGCTGAGGTGGAGCCTGCTTGGAGCTAAGGAACTTACCAGTGCAGGTGGGGAGGGTAGAGGAGGGGTGGAGATTTTGACTATGCGGTAGCGTTGTTTAGAGCTATTTCTTAGTGTGGAAGATAAACATGCTCCTTCAATTTCACTGCTTTGATTTTTTCCAAAAGACCAAAAAAGTGCTACCAGGTGAACTTAGCCTTGGGACATCTGTGTAAATGGGTCAGGGCTTCCTGGAGTGGCCAGTGCTAGGGTAGGAGAAGGGGCATGTGGAGCAAGTGGAATGGGGCAGGGACATGGCAGGAAAGGATCACCTGTACTGGGAGAGATACATTATTAGACCAGGAGCTGTGTTATGTGTAGTGGCAAAAGCTCTGTCCCTTCCTTGACTAGTACTCTTTTCAAACCAAGGTGACACCATTCTCTTTTCCTTCTAATCCTCTACTTCTCCAGGAATGTGGGAAAAGAAAAACTTCTTGTTACTACTTCTCACTCGTTAGGAAAGTACTCTTCCCAAGTATTCCCTGTTTGAAGAAAACCCAAGCTAAGAGAGTCTAACTTAAAATGAAAAGGATTTTTCTCCTAGCTTCTGGATCATTCCTGTCAGGACACAGAAATCACCAAGTTTTAAAAATCCACCCTTGACCCACATTCCCCTTGGCTGTCAGCTCACTTCTCTACTCTCCCTTTCCACAAAAGTCCTCAAACTGTGGGCAGTACACAAACCCCAGTTTCCCTCTTCCTGTTTGCTCAAGAAGCCCCCTTCTCTGGCTTCCCCACAATCCATGAAACTTCCATGGCTGCCTTTGCCACATCTGAGTTTGGTTCTCAGGCTCCATCTTACTAAAACCAACAAGGTGCAGTTGGTAGGGTCAGTCACTTCCACTTTTTGGAAACGCATTCCCCACTGGGTTTTAAGCACAGTTTTCTTGTGACACCTCTCCTGCCTCACTGGTTTCTTGCTCTCCGTCCTCCTCATTCTTCTAATCTATCATATCATTAGCTCATGAGGGCAGGAGCTTTATTTTAATGTATTGCTATATCCCTAGTTTCTAGAACCATGACTGGACTAAAAGAGACACTCAATGTTTTTATAATATTGTTGAATGAAGGGATACCTGTTTTTAATATTCCCTTTTGTGACCATACATCTTTGAGATTGGGTGAGACCTTAAAGATAGTACTCCTTCACCTGATACCAACCTTGTGTCTCCCAAACATCACTCACGTTTACTTATCATCTGATTTATTGTTTCATTAATGTTCTTATTTAACTCATTAATTTTGTTAATTGAAATGAATTTATTAAAATTAAAAATTTGTACCCCATGATACATAAGAAAACAGTATCACTTACAGAATTTTAGCCAGATACCATTACCTGTAGAGAGTTCTGAGTCTGAAACCTACTTTTCCTTGGTTAAAAAAGGAGAGGGACGCCTGGTTGGCTCAGTCGGTTAAGCCACTGCCTTCGGCTCAGGTCATGATCCCAGGGTTTTAGGATTGAGTCCTCCATGGAGCTCCTTGCTTAGCGGGGAGCCTGCCTCTCTCTCTGCCTCTGCCAGCCACTCTGCCTGCGTGTGCACTTGCGCATGCTCTCTCTCTGACAAATAAATAAATAAATAAAATCTAAATACCACCCCCCTCCCAAAAGGAGAATGTAAAGTCTAAGGGAGGAGTTAGGGAAATAGCACCTAAGGATTTCTCTGAGAGGGGTCAGAAGGGTTGAGGGAGAGCTCAAAAAGCAATCGCTTTTTCACCATGTGATTTGATGCTACTTGTCTCCATCTTTGTAAACCACCTAATGTCACAACTCAGACCTCCATAGGTACGGACTCCACACTACACTAACCCATACATACCTGGACTCAGACACCTATTTACTGGGGTCTGATCCTTGGGCAGCCAGCACACAGACTGGCCTTGTGTTCCATTTCAGCAGCAGTCCTCCACCTTTCTCTGGTGATCACAACTCTGCCATTTGTGTCAGCTTAAATATGGGACCTGTTTTGTGAGAGCCCAATGGGTGGAGAAAATGCTTGTCTTTGACTTTGGAGTCCTCATGTTTAATTTTACTCAGTGACTGAGCCGTAATGAGCTCTGCTTAAATAATTGAGAAGGGAAACAAGTTAAAATATAGATAATAAAGTAAAAACAAATGACTTAGAAAAAGTAAATTAATTTAAGCAGAAATCTGATAATTGATTCTTTGAAAAAGATAAGCAATTTTGATAAACAGATGAGAATGAAAATGAGAATGAGGCCAGGATTTGGAAAATTTAATAGCTAATACAAAAGATTCATATTTAAGTTGACTATTATTTTCAATTAGAGGCTAATACATCTTATCAAATAAAATAGAGGACTACTCACAAATATGCTCAGTAGCCCCAAAGGTGCAAAAAGAATTAGAGAGCATGAATATAACACTAACAGAGAAAGAAACACAAACTTATAAAATAGTCTGACTCCAATGAAGAAAATATTTAAGCTTTCTAAGGACCAATTCAATAATAAAAGTATAAAAACAAAGTTATGACATAGTAATAATCTGTAAAGTGGATTAATAATATCTGCGTTTAGGGGTTGTTACAAACATTAAGTGAGGAAATACCCCTAATGTGCGTAGAACAGTCTCTTGCAAGCAGTTGGCACCCAGTTAACTTGGCTATTGTTATTCTGTTATTATTCTTCAATTTGTTTTTAGACGCAAATATGATTTCAAACTCGAACTAAGCAAGATAATGAAAGGAATATTTTAGACCAATTTTGTTTGTAGACATAGATGCAAATGCCCCCAAGTAAAAAAAAAATGTTCAAGCCAAGGAAACTATGCATTAAAAGAATTCTCTATCAGATTCAAGGAAATCCTTTAACCTAGTTTAACACGAACAAAATACCAACTACTATAATGAGATCCAGATAAATTTATCAAAACCTTATAGATTAAAACTCTGAAAGCAGTGCTTTTTTTCTTAATATGATAAGTGGTGTATTTGAAAACAAGAGTCAACATTATGTTTATTGAAGACCTATACTTTTTCCCTAAAAAGAAGAACAAAATATAGGTATTCTCTGTTTTCATTCCTTATTTAATATCTTGCTAGCAATGCTGACCATTGCTATCTGAAAAGAAAAAAGAAATAAAAACATAACTTTTTGCAAAATATTTATCTTATAACTAAGCTATTAAAAGAAATGAAGTCACTGCTAAAAATAAAATTAACTGAGCAGAATTGTAAAGTGTAATGTCACACAAAAATTAGTAAATTGCTTACTGATAGATCAGCTATAAATAACTACCAAAGAAAAAGGAATGAAAATGTTATTTTCATTTCCAGCGATGATGAAATTGAATATTTGGATTTTAATTCAACTTGGGAAATGAAATATTTGTTCAAAGGAAATTATAGTGTGTAAAGTAAAGGAATATATATAATAGAAATATATTCTAAAAAAAGAAATATATTCTAATTGGAAGGTTTTAATTAATTCAGATGATAATGCTTCCAAGTATATAGATATATTAATAATAATAAATAAATATATACCCTACAGCAGGCACTGTACCAGCTACTTAAACATTAATTTTTAAAATTTATCCCAGGGTCTATATCTTTGCAATGATGATGTAGTGATGTAATAGGATATTATACAGATATTAAAAATGAAAAAAATGTGTTGATTTCTGGATATTTGTCTATGACATAGACTTTAAAAGCAGAGCATAAGGTAGCATGTACATACAGATGACATCTGTGTACATCTGACAACAAAAATATGTTAATTTGGAGGGTAATGGGAACAGTTTGAGGTTTAATTTCTGCTAGTTTTTTCCCTGCTAAGTTACTTCCATTAAACAAGAAATAAGGGGCACCTGGGTGGCTCAGTTGGTTAAGCAACTGCCTCCGGCTCAGGTCATGATCCCAGAATCCTGGGATCGAGTCCTGAATCAGGCTCCCAGCTCCATGGGAGTCTGCTTCTCCCTCTGACCTCCCCTCTCATGCTGTCTCACTCTGTCTCTCTCTCTCTCAAATAAATAGATAAAAATCTTTAAAAAAATAAACAAGAAATAAGAATTAGGTTATTGTAGTCAGTCACCTGCCCTGCTTCTGAGCATGTCTGAGCAACAGCAAACATTTTCAGATGTCTCTGCCAAGGATAAGCATTAGAAGGTGTTGGGATCACTGGATAGGCCCTCATAGTCGGGAATGAAGGTGAGGCTGAGAGAAGTTGTCCTGATGTCTAGCCCTATGTAAGTTTAGGAAGTTTGTAAAGTGTTGGGGTTGGATTCCCGTGTGGTTTCCAAAGTCCCCTACTGGTCTCTGATTCTGCTTGTCTTTGAGAAGTGGAGGAGTAGATATCTTTAGGCTTACACATTTGGGGGCATTGAGAGAGGAGTGTCTTCTTCTGTCCCCACCTTATCACTGACCTGTTCAATTGGTCTGATTTCTGCCAAGCCCACCCAAGGATGCTGCCTTCTCCTGAGTTACTCCTCCTTGCTGAGGAGGGGCAGATGGCTTATAAGCATCCTGGAGCTGGAGACTCAAGCCTGGGCCCCATTGGAAGCAAAATGCAGAGCAAGTATGTGGGCGGAAGGCAGGGTGAGCAAGGACGCTGAAAGAGCTGGGCTCATTCCCTGACTCTTGGGACAAGGAGGGATATGTGGGGCTCACACCTCAATTATTTGCAGGTCTGCTCTTGGCCTCTAGGGAGCAACACTCAGTGGGCATTGTTAAAAATAAATGTGCAGTAATTGTCTTGGGTCTGGCTGGGCCCAATTCTCCTGGACTCCAGACACATCATCCCCTTAGGGTTTTTCCACTGGAAAGTTATTACTTCCAGTGGTTTAATTTGTTACTTTTGTCTACAGGGAAAGTCTTTAATATTTTCTTACTTTTTATCTTCCATGCAGGGAAGTCATGTTTTTTGTTCAGTCAGATCGGAGCTCAGCATTCATGTTGATGGTCATTTAAAAAATTGTGATGAAATGCACATAAAATCAAATTTACCATCTTAACCATTGTTTAGTGTACATTTCAGTAGTGTTAAGTACATTCATATCATGTGTAACTAATCTCCAGAATTCTTTTCATCTTCCCAAACTGAAACCCTATACCCACGAAACAATTCCCCATTCCTCCCTTCCCCAGCTCCCTGGCAACCACCACTGTACTTTTTGTCTCTATGAGTTTGCCTATTCTAGGTACCTCATATAAGTAGAATCATATAGTATGTGTTCTTTTGTGACTGGCTTATTTTACTTTGCATAATCTCCCCAAGGTTCATCAGTGTTGCCACTGTCAGGATTTCCTTCCTTTTTAAGGCTGAATAATATTCCACCATGTAGATATAGTCCATTTTCTTTTTTTATCTGTTGATGAGACATTTGGTTTGCTTCTGTCTTTTGGTTACTGTGAATAATAGTGCTATGAGCATGGGTGTACAAATACCTCCTTAAGATTCTGCTTTCAGGGCGCCTGGGTGGCTCAGTTGGTTAGGCGACTGCCTTCGGCTCGGGTCGTGGTCCCAGAGTCCTGGGATTGAGTCCCGCATCAGGCTCCCGGCTCCATGGGGAGTCTGCTTCTCCCTCTGACCTTCTCCCCTCTCATGCTCTCACTCTCTCTCTCAGATAAATAAATAAAAATATATATAAAAAAAGATTCTGCTTTCAGTTCTTTTGGGTGGATTCCTAGAAATGGAATTTCTGGATCACAGGGTAGTTCGATTCTTACTTTTTTGGCGGGGGGATCTCCAGGGCTGTTCTCCATAGCAGATGCACCATTTTACATTCCCAGCAGTGCACAAAGATTCCCACCTTTTTGGAGGGGTCTTTTTAAAATTAACATATAATGTATTATTTGCTTCAGGGGTACAGGTCTGTGAATCATCAGTCTTACAATTTTCACAACACTCACCAGAACACATATCCTCCCCAATGTCCATAACCCAGCTACCCTATCCCTCCCCATCACCCCCCAGCAACCCTCAGTTTGTTTCCTGAGATTAAGTCTCTTATGGTTTTTCTCTCTCCCTGGTCCCATCTTGTTTCATTTTTCCCTCCCTTCCCCCATGAACTCCTGTCCTGCCTCTCAAATTCCTCATATAAGAGAGAGCATATGATAATTGTCTTTCTCTGATTGACTTATTTCGCTTAGCATAATACCCTCTAGTTCCATCCATGTTGTTCTTTTTGATGGCTGCATAGTATTCCATTATATATGTATACCACATCTTCTTTATCCATTTATCTGTTGATGGACATCTGGGCTCTTCCCATAGTTTGGCTATTGTGGAAATTGCTGCTATAAACATTTGGGTGCACGTGCCCCTTCAGATCACTACATTTGTAGAAGGTTCCCCCTTTCTTCTCATCGACACTTATTTTCTGTTTTTTTCTTACTAAAGCTTATTAGGAACAAAGAAGAATCTGCAGAGGGAACATCAATAAATATAAAATACATGTGAAACATTTAGGGAACCACAGACAACACTGTTAGCAACTATATGCGAGCGTGGGAGGGGAGCTGTGACTTGGATGCTTCTATGAATTTATGGTCAAGGGGCTAAAACTTTGTCTTCCTGGGGGGACTTCAGGCACCCGCAAAAGGTGGAATTGATTTTGTCTTCTAAGAGCCTTCTTAACCATGATAATTGAAACTTTTGTAATTTTGTATGACTGGGAGGGAGGTAGAGTGGATACTGTTATATATAAATCCACACACATATATGTGTGTATATATATCCACATCCATATATATATATATAATATATATATATTAGTAGACAGTCTAATGGATATGAGGTTTTGATTTGCATTTCCTGAATATTAGTGCTTTGAACATTTTTACGTGTGATTTTTTTGTCATTTGTATATCTTTGGAGAAATGTCTGTTCACGTCCTTTGCCAATTTTTTTTAAATGTTCGGTTCGCCATCATATAGTACATTGTTACTCTTTGATGTGGTGCTCAACGATTCATTATTTATGTATAACACCCAGTGCTCATCACATCACTTGCCCTCTTTAATGTCCATCACTCAGTTACCCCAACCCTCAACCCTCCCTCCCTTCTATAACCCTCAGTTTGTTTCTGGAGTTCAGTCTGTTATGGTTTCTCTCCCTCTTTGATTTCTTCCCATTCAGTCTTCCCTCCCTTCTTCTGTGGTCCTCCACATTATTCCTTATATTCCACATATGAGTGAAACCATATGATAATTGTCTTTCTTTGCTTGACTTATTTCACTCAGCATAATCACCTCCATTTCCATCCATGTCAAAGCAAATGGTGGGTATTCCTCCTTTCTGATGGCTGAGTAATATTTCACTGTATATATATACTACATCTTCTCTATCCATTCATCTCTTGAAGGGCATCTCGGCTCCTTCCACAGTTTGGCCATTGTAGACATTGTTTCTATAAACGTTGGGGTGCATGTACCCCTTCTTTTTACTACATCTGTATCTTTGGGGGTAAATACCTAGTAGTGTAATCTCTGGTTATAGGGTAACTCTATTTTTAACATCTTGAGGAACCTTCATACTGTTTTCCAGAATTCCTTTGCCAATTTTTTGATGAGGTCTTTTTAAATTATTAAGTTGTAGGAGTTCTTTATATATTTGGGATATTAAATCCTTATCAACTATAAGATATGTAAATATTTTGTCTCATTCCATAAGTTACTTTTTACTCTGTTCATTGTATCATTTGATATATAAAAGTTTTAAATTTTGGTATTCATGTTATCTATTTTTTCTTTTGTTTCATTTGCTCTTGGTGTCATATGCAAGAAATCACTGCCAAATCCAGTCATATGCAGGGAATCACCGCCAAATCCAATAGCATGAAGGTTTTACCCTATGCTTTTTTCTAAGAGTTTTATTTTTTAATTATTTTAAAAAATGTATCTATTTTAGACTGGAGGGGAGAGGCAGGAGAGGAAGGAGAGGGACAAGCAGATTCTGCCCTGAGTGCAGAGCCAAGCACAGCTCAATCCCACAACCCTGAGATCATGACCTGAGCTGAAATCCAGAGTTGGATGCTTAACCAACTGAGCACCCAGGTGCCCCTAGTGTTAGTGTATTCTGAATTTGACTGTATACTTTCCTTTAACAGCAAGTTTAAACCTTCGTATGTTTTCCTGTTACTAATTGCATCCTTTCATTTTGGCTTAAAGAACTCTTTAGATTTCCCTAAGGAGGCCTAGTGGTGATGAATTCCCTCAGCTTTTATTTGGGAAAGTCTTCATGTTTTCTTGTTTTCTGAAGGACAGCTTTGCCAGGTGAGGCATTCTTTTTAAATGTTTTATTTATTTATCTGAGAGAGAGAGAGCATGAGCAGCTGTGGGGGCAGAGGGAAAGGGAAAGGCAGACTTTCCATTGAGCAGGGAGCCTGATGTGGGGCTCGATCCTAGGACTCTGAGATCATGACCTGAACTGAAGGCAGATGCTTAACCTTGACTGAGCTACCCAGGTGCCCTAATAATTTTCTTCCTTCAGCACTCTTTATATATTATCTTACTGTCTTTTGGCCTGCAAGATTTCTGCTGACAAAGCAACTGATAGTAGCATGGGGGTTCCTTTGTATGAGATGAGATTCTTTTCTCTTGCTGCTTTCAAAATCCTTTGCTTTTTTTTGATTTCTGTCAGTTTTATTATAATGTGTTTCAGTGAAGTCCTCTGGGTTGAATGTGTTGTGCCCTATGAGCTTCATGTATCTGGATGTCTACATTTTCCCCCAGATTTGGGAAGTTTTCAGCTATTGTTTCTTTAAATAAGCTTTCTTCTCCCCTTTCCCTCTTGTCTCTTGGGACTCCCATTATGTGAGTATGGTTTTGCTTGGTAGTGTCTCATAATTTCTGTAGGCTTTCTTCACTCTTCTTCATTCTTTTTTCTTTTTAAATATATTTTTTAAAGATTTTATTCATTTATGTGACAGACAGAGCTCATGAGTAGGCAGAGAGAGAGGAGGGAGCAGGCTCCCCACCAAGCAGAGATCCTGATGTGGGGCTCAATCCCAGGACCCTGGGATCATGACCTGAGCTGAAGGCAGAGGCTTTAAGCCACCCAGGCACCTCTCTTTTTTCTTTTTTATCCTGAGTAATTTCAAATGGTTTGTTTTTGAGTTTTTAAAAAAATTTTATTTCACCTCATGGGGGTGGGGGTTAAGGTGGTAGGAAAAGAAAAAATGAAACAAGATGGGATCGGGAGGGAGACAAACCAAAAGAAACTCTTAATGTCATAAAACAAACTGAGGGGGGTGGGGGGGGGAGAGGGGTTGGGAGAGGGTGGTGGGGTTACATTATATGTTTAAATAAAAAAGCTTAAATAAAAAAAACAAAAAAATTTTATTTCATTTTATTTAAATTCAATTAAAAACATGTATTGTTTATCTTTGTGTAAGGTGTAAGAGAATGGTCGAGTTTCATTCTTCTACATATAGCTGTCCAATTTTCCCAGCACCATTTATTGAAGAGACTGTCCTTTTTCCACTGTATATTTTTTCCTGCTTTGTTGAAGATTATTTGACCATAGAGTTGAGGGTCCATATCTGGGCTCTCTACTCTGTTCCACTGGTCTATGTGTCTGTTTTTATGCCAGTACCATGCTGTCTTGGTGACCACAGCTTTGTAGTAAAGCTTGAAATCAGGTAACGTGATGCTGCCAGTTTTGTTTTTCTTTTTCAGCATTTCCTTATCAATTTGGGATCTCTTCTGATTCCATACAAATTTTAGGATTATTTGCTCCAGCTCTTTGAAAAATACCAGTGGAATTTTGATCAGAATGGCATTAAAAGTATAGATTGCTCTAGGCAGTATAGACATTTTAACAATGTTTATTCTTCTGATCCAAGAGCATGGAATGGCCTTCCATCTTTTTGTGTAAACTTGAAATGGATAGAAGACCTCAATGTGAGACAGGAATCCATCAGAATCCTAGAGGAGAACATAGGCAATAACCTCTTCCATATCAGCCACAGCAACTTCTTTCAAGATATGTCTCCAAAGGCAAAGGAAACAAAAGCGAAAATGAATTTTTGGGACTTCATCAAGATCAAAAGCTTCTGTACAGCAAAGGAAACAGTCAACAAAACAAAGAGGCAACCCACGGAATGGAAGAAGATATTTGCAAATGACAATACAGACAAAAGGCTGATATCCAGGATCTATAAAGAACTTCTCAAACTCAACACACACAAAACAGATAATCATATCAAAAAATGGGCAGAAGACATGAACAGATACTTCTCCAATGAAGACATACAAATGGCTATCAGACACATGAAAAAATGTTCATCATCACTAGCCATCAGGAGATTCAAATTAAAACCACATTGAGATACCACCTTACACCAGTTAGAATGGCCAAAATTAGCAAGACAGGAAACAACGCGTGTTGGAGAGAATGTGGAGAGAGGGGAACCCTCTTACACTGTTGGTGGGAATGCAAGTTGGTGCAACCACTTTGGAAAACGGTGTGGAGATTCCTTAAGAAATTAAAAATAGAATTTCCCTATGACCCTGCAATAGCACTACTGGGTATTTACCCCAAAGATATAGATGTAGTGAAAAGAAGGGCCATCTGTACCCCAATGTTCATAGCAGCAATGGCCACAGTCGCCAAACTGTGGAAAGAACCAAGATGCCCTTCAACGGACATCTGATACGGAATGGATAAGGAAGATGTGGTCCTTATACACTATGGAGTATTATGCCTGCCTCAGAAAGGATGACTACCCAACTTTTGTATCAACATGGATGGGACTGGAAGAGATTATGCTGAGTGAAATAAGTCAAGCAGAGAGAGTCAGTTATCATATGGTTTCACTTATTTGTGGAGCATAACACAGAGGACATGGGGAGATGGAGAGGTGAAGGGAGTTGAGGGAAATTGGAGGGGGAGTTGAACCATGAGAGACTATGGACTCTGAAAAACATTCTGAGGGTTTTGGAGGGGTAGGGGGTGGGAGGCTGGGGGATCCAGGTGGTGGGTTTTATGGAGGGCACGTATTGCATGGAGCACTGGGTGTGGTGCATAAACAATGAATTCCGTTATACTGAAAAGAAATTAAATAAATAAATAAAAATTTTAAAAACATGTAGTGTATTAATAGTTTCAGAGGTAGAGTTCAGTGATTCATAAATTGTGTATAACACTCAGTGCTCATTATATCATGTGCCCTCCTTAATGGCCATCACCTGTTACCCTTTCTCCCTACCCCTTTCCCCTATAAGAACCCTTACAGATTCTTCTGCTTGGTCATGTCTGCTTGCCTTTTCAGTTTTCATTTCAGTCATTGTATTCTTCACCTTGAGCATCTTTATTTGGTTCTTTTTTGATTTGTCTCATTTTGTTCATGTACTGTTTAAGAGGTTTCATCAAATTGTGATGCACCTGTGTTCTCTTGATGTTACCTGTGTTCTCTTGTAGCTTGCTAGTAATTATTTTAAATTCTGTGTCTGGCAATTCATAGATATCAATTTCTTTGGGGTCAGTTGCAGAGAAATTATTGTGTTCCTTTGGTGCTCTCATGTTTCTTTGATTTTTTCTTTGTTTCTTATAGCCTTGCGCTGATATCTGCATTTGATGGAGTAGTCAACTCAACAGATTTTAGAAACTGGTTTTGGTGGGGGATATCTTTACCTATGGGTAAGTGTGATGGTGTTTGCTGGGCAGGATGTGGCAATTCCATCTCCAGAGAATTCCCAGCAGCATAATCTTTGTGCAGCTCCATTAGCTGGGGTGAAGGTTTGTGAAGATAGAAAGGGGCTCTCAGTGGTCAAGACTAAATATCTACAGGAGCTCTTGGGGTCTTCAGCTACCTGGAACCTCCTGATCTTTTTTTCTCCTAGGGTTTTTTCTTCTAAGGGTTGTCATGGCTGGAAGGACCCCTCTTGGCACTGTATCCAGCTTGTGGGGTGCCCTTGCAGTAGTGGTGATATTGTGTCTAAAGTTCAGATGACCACGTGCCCACTATGGCACAGGGGACTGGAATGCATTAGGACAGTGGCTCCAGGGTCAGAGACACTGAAGAGTCCACAGTGGGGATGGCTCTGTAGCCCAGATGCTGGCACTTGCTGAGCAGAGCAGAGCCAGAATCTGGAGTGCAGGTGCTCACAGAGTGACAGTGGCTGTGGAATCCTGGCATTGGCTAGCCTACAATGACAATGGCTGCTGCTGGAGATGTGAGTGCATACCAGTGGCCTCAGAGGCAGGGTCTAGAGCATGGGTGTGTGTGTAGCGATAGTGGCTCTAGGCTCTGGGGTGCTGGCTAGACCATAGCAGTGGTGTCTTTGGTGCCTGAGATAGGGATGTATATGGAGCAGCCATGGATCTGGGATTTGGAGTGAGAGCACATGTAGAGTGGCTATGAAATCAGGGTCTGAAGTGTGGGCACAGGCAGAGCAGCCAGGGCTCTGGAGTCTGGGGCATCCATGAGGTTAAGGGAGGCTGGCAGCCCTTGTCCTAAGGTGGCATAATAGTAGCTCCTTCTAGGGGATGTGCAGCAGCATATCCCCTTTTTTTGGGGGGGGGGTCTTCTGTTTCCATGGCCATTAGTTACCACAGTGTCAAAAGCTTCCTGTGTCTTCTGCAAAGCACACTGAGGTCTGTGCCAATGAACGCTATGGAATCCTCCCCTAAGAAAGCTGTGGGTAGTCGGCAGTTTTTGGATTAAAGTCTTTTTTGTCTGATATTAGTATATCCACCCCTGTTCTCTTTGGTTATCATTTTCATGGACTATCTTTTATATCCTTTAACTTTTAACCAACTGAGCCACCCAGGCGTTCCTATATCCTTTAACTTTTAACCTATGCATATCATTAGATCCAAAGTGAATTTCTTGGGGGAGGGGCAGCTGGGTGGCACAGTTGGCTAAGTGTCTGACTCTTCATCTTACTTAGCTCAGGTGGTGATCTTAAGGTTGTGGGTTCAAGCCCCATATTGGTCTCCATGCTGGGCGTGGAGCCTATGTAAAAAAAGTGAATCTCTTGGGGCATCTGGCTAGCTCAGTTGGTAGAGGATGTGACTCTTGATCTCAGAGTCATGAGTTTGAGCCCCAAGTTGGTTGTAGAAATTATTTTAAAAAATAAACTTTAAAAAGGGGTGCCTGGGTGGCTTAGTGGGTTGGGCCTCTGCCTTCGGATCAGGTCATGATCCCAGGGTCCTGGGATCGAGTCCTGCATTGAGCTCTCTGCTCAGCAGGGAGCCTGCTTCCCCCTCTCTCTTTGCCTGCCTCTTTGCCTACTTGTGATCTCTGTCAAATAAATAAAATCTTAAAAAAAACTTAAAAAAATAAGAATCTTTTTTTTTTTAAGAGAAGGGGAGGGAGAAGGGGTTTGGGAAAGTGGGAGAGGGAAAGAGAATCTTTTTAAAAAATTTTTTTAATTAAAATTTTTTTTAATTATTTATTTTTTTAATTTAAAAAATTTAAATTTTTTAAAGATCTTATTTATTTATTTGAGAGAGAGAGAGAGAGAAAGAGAGAGAGTGAGAGAGAGAGCATGAGGGGGAGAAGGTCAGAGGGAGAAACAGATGGAGCTGGGAGCCCGATGTGGGACTCGATCCTGGGACTCCAGGATCATGACCTGAGCCGAAGTCAGCTACTTAATCAACTGAGCCACCCAGGTGCCCCCCAAAAATTTAATTTTTAAAATTTCATTTCAGTGTACCAGAATTCATTTTTTATGCACCACACCCAGTGCTCCATGCAATACGTGCTCTCTATAATACCCACCACCAGCTCCCCCACCCTCTCCCCCCCCCCCCCCCCCCCCGTCCCTTCAAAACTCTCAGATTGTATTTCAGAGTCCATAGTCTCTCATGGTTCACCTCCCCCTCCAATTTCCCTCAACTCCCTTCTCCAGAGAGAGAGAATCTTAAGCAGGCCCCATTCTGAGCATGGAGCCGGATGCAGGGCTGGATCTCACAACCCTGAGATCATGTCCTGAGCTAAAATCAAGAGTTGGACAGGGTGCCTGGGTGGCTCAGTGGGTTAAAGCCTCTGCCTTCAGCTCAAGTCATGATCCCAGGGTCCTGGGATTGAGTCCCGCATCAGGCTCTCTGCTCAGCAGGGAGCCTGCTTCCCCCCCTCTCTCTGCCTGCCTCTCTGCCTACTTGTGATCTTTGTCTGTCAAATAAATAAATAAAATCTTTAAAAAGAAAAAAAGAGTTGGACAACTAACTGACTGAGCCACCCAGGTACCTCTAAAGTGAATCTTTTATAGACACAGTATAGTTGGATTCTATTTCTGACAATCTCTGCCTTTTGACTGGGTAGTTTAATTTATATTGGTATTTAAAGTAATTACTGATAGGGAAGGACTCGCTATTATCATTTTGATATTTATTTTCTGCATGTCATGTTGCTTTTTTGTCCCTTTTTTCCTACCTTACTACCTTCCTTTGTATTTGGTTGGCTTTTTGTAGTGACATGTTTTGATTCCCTTTGCATTTGCTATTGTGTATATTCTATAGATATTTTCTTTGTGTTTACCCTGTGGATTATATAAGACACCTTGAAATTGTAACAATCTATTTTAAACTTAACTTCAATCACATATGAACTCTACTCCTTTACAGCTCTCCACTGGCCACCCCCATTTTATTTTACTGATGTCATAAATTATATCTTTAAATATTTTGTACCCATTTTTATGCTTTTGTCTTTTAAATACTATAATACAATAAAAAGTGGAGTTATAAGCCAAGATTACCATAATACACGTATAATACATGTTTTTATATTTGTTCATATATTTATCTTTACTGGAGAACTATATAGTTTGTATGGTTTTTAAGTTACGGAAATGCAAAAAAAAAAAAAAAAAAGGATAGAGTCCATTTCTACTAGCCTATCAGAATTCTAAAGGAACATTACACAGTCTCTGTCTCCTTCTTAAGAAGTATTTGAAAAATTCTGGCTTCTGTCATTGTAATTTCATTACATTCATCTGTCAAAGTAATTTCATTAGCATTGGGATTTGTTGATTTAAGCCCCCAGTCACCCATATAATTTAATGGGTATGAACCTATTATGTTTCAGTCAACTTCCATAGGGCTTTTTCCTTGGTGAATATAATTCCTGGTCACGCACATAATACCTTTTAGGTTCTATTTTAATGTATATATTTTGAGAGAATTGAAACTGTCAAAGAAATCTTGATTTCAAGTGGCAGGCCCTAGAGTTGTTTCATCATAGTGTGTTTCCCTGGTGAGCCGAGTTCATATTCTCAACCTGCTTGTACTAGTCTGGTTATAATCTGAACTTCCTAAGGTTCATTTGCCAAGTTGAGGTCATTGTTTAACATTTAACCAGGATTATGCCATCAAAGCAGTGCTGTGGGAAAACATCAGATGTGTGTTATAACTGGTGACTTGATTTGAGTTGCAACATTTTCTCTCTGGTTATTGATCTCAGCCACCACTTCTTTTTTTTAATTTTTTTTTTAAGATTCCATTTATTTATTTGTTAGAGAGAGAGAGCGAGCACAGGCAGATAGAGTGGCAGGCAGAGGCAGAGGGAGAAGCAGGCTCCCTGCCAAGCAAGGAGCCTGATGTGGGACTCGATCCTAGGACGCTGGGATCATGACCTGAGCCGAAGGCAGCCGCTTAACCCACTGAGCCACCCAGGCATCCCTCAGCCACCACTTCTGCCTTCTATCTCTGTTCTCTAGGTCTGCAACCTTGGAAGTTTAAAACTTCGGTTATAGAATCCTAGCACCTGGGCATTGAGAACATTTAGTATAACCTCCTTACATGTGGACAAGGAGTTGAGAGTGGAAGGGTCTTGCCCACAGTCAAGTGAATGAATAACAGATTGGAGTGGGACCCTTGGGTCTAAACTTCTGTGACTTCTCCCCAACAATACTCTTCCAGTTGTCCCTTCATTTCCTCCATAATGTCACATCTGGTCTGATCTGGCCATTTCCCGATTTCTACTCTCTGCCTTCTTCACTGCCTCTGTTTGTAGGTCACTTTGTGACCCAGAGAACTTCTGTGGCCCTTGACTACATTCTCGGAAGGAATGCTAAGCCACAATTTACAAAGCTGATCTGGGTGAATTTGATGGGATAACTGAGCCTTGTCCTCTTGGCATCATTGTCTTCTGACATCTGTTTTCTACCTCCATAGGTAGCTCACATTTGAAAAGAGCTGTTACAGGAGGTCAGACTTGACTCTTTGGCTGATCTTGGAGTGCTCACTCAAGATGTGGCCCAGTTTCTTCCTTCCTATCCTTTTCTCATCCTTTAGACATGTCCTCTGTTCAACACAGCAATTCTGTGTGTTGTCTCCCTGTGAGGACTTTGCTTTCTAGGACTATGCTAGACTCCATGGAGAGAGCTGCAAGCCCATGAGAGTGGCCTGTAAAGGCTCTGGAACAGGAGATGAGGGAAGCATTAGCAGGTGGCAAGCTAGGAGAGAGTGGCTGAGCACAAAAAGGCTCTCAGTGTCATCCATGGATAAGCATGTCTCCCTAAGCTCACTCACTGGGCATGGTACTTAATGATGGAGAAATAAAAACAATTTTACTTTTTTTTTTCAAAGATTTTGTTTATTTATTAGAGAGAGAGGGGGAGACCACAAGCAGGGGGAAAGGGCAGAGGGAGAGGGAGAAGCAGACTCCCCACGGAGCAGGGAGCCTGACACTGGGCTCAATCCCAAGACCCAGAGATCATGACCTGAGCTATGAAAACTGTGGGTATATGCTCCAGGCAAAAAGGAAAAGGAGAAGGAAAACTAACGCTCAGTTATGTATGTATTAGAGTAGATGTTTTGGGTGTGCTGTCCATATCCCTGAAGATAGTTTGCAGGCTGAGGGCTTTCTGTGCCTCAGGGACTGGGGTGCTCTCTGCTCACTGGCATGTGTTTGGCTCACTGAGAGGCAGGCAGGTAGGAAATGTCAGGCAGTTAATGCCCAAAGCAGCAATCTTTCACAAATAAGAGGTGGGAAAACATCCTAGCTTCCCTTTCCCTCAGGCATGGTTCTGAGGCACATCATGCACAGGTGTCAGAAGGTCCCCTGCAGGACGGGGCTCCAGTTTTCTGCAGCATTGACCTGCTCGTGAACATACACTGTATTCACATTCCTACTTTCCTTGAGCCACGTCTCCATCCTTTTTGAGTGCTTCCTGGGATCCCTCCCTAAATTAACTATTTATATCCAAATATTTGTCTCAGAGTCTGCCTCTGGGGAAAATTCAAACTAAGAGCCCTCTTATGTATCAGGGGTTTTACATGCATTATTCACTCACTTTTTGTACAAACCATGAGATATGCATCAAGTCCTTTTAAGAGATGAGGATGCTGAGGTTCAGAGAGGTTGAACAGATTCCTCAAGGTCACATAGCTAATACAGGTAGAATCAGGATTTGAAACTATGTTTGTATGACTGCTAAGCCTGTACCATTTCTGCCATTCCAGGATCCTTCAGGGGAAAGCCCCTGAGTGAGGGTCAGCAGATCTAAGCCCTGGGTTCCCTTCTTTCTCCACATCATCATGTGACCTTGGGCAGGCTCCTGGGTTGTTGTTGGTCTAAATCTCATTTGCATTCCTACTTCAGGGCTTTTGTACAATCTGTTCTCTTTGTATGGGATGTTCTCCCTCTCATTTATCATCTCTATGTTAGGGGTCCTGAGTACCATATTCAGTGATTTATGAGACGGATTCACAGAACTCAGTAAAGCTTTTATACTCATGGTTATGGTTTGCTACAGCAAAAGCATATAGATCGAAATCAGCGAAGGTAAAAGGCATACAGGATCCAAGCTTTCAGTTTTCCCCTCCCAGTGAAATTGTACAGACAGCCCTGAATCCCCCTAGCAATGACGTGTGACAGCACATATGATGTATTGCCAAGTGAAGCTCACCTGAGCCTTGCTGCCCAGGGATTTTGTTGAGGGTTGATCACATAAGGAGGCAGGGCTCATGTGACCTTATTCCATTTTTAGCACCTCCAAAGGTCAAACAAGTACAGCATGACCCAAGACCCCTACCATAATTCACAGTGCTGGCATAAACTATCTGGTATGGCCCATGGAGCCCAGGTATATAAAGACTCACAGTAGGCAACATATTCCGAGGGCTTAAACATTTTGGCTTGATCAGGGAAATACAAATCAAAACCACAATGAGATACCACTTCACACCAGTCAGGATGGCTAAAATGAACAAGTCAGGAAATGACAGATGCTGGCGAGGATGTGGTGAAAGGGGAACCCTCCTACACTGTTGGTGGGAATGCAAGCTGGTGCAACCACTCTGGAAAACAGCATGGAGGTTCCTCAAAAAGTTGAAAATAGAGCTACCTTATGACCCAGCAATTGCACTACTGGGTATTTACCCTAAGGATACAAATGTAGTGATCCGAAGGGGCATGTGCACCCAAATGTTTATAGCAGCAATGTCCACAATAGCCAAGTTATGGAAAGAACCTAGATGTCCATCAACAGATGAATGGATAAAGAAGAGGTGGTATATATATATACAATGGAATACTATGCAGCCATCAAAAGAAATGAAATCTTGTCATTTGCGACGACACGGGTGGAATTAGAGGGTATTATGTTTAGCGAAATAAGTCAATTGGAGAAAGACAACTATCATATGATCTCCCTGATATGAGGAAGTGGAGATGCAACAGGGGCGGGGGTTAAAGGGGTAGGAAAAGAATAAATGAAACAAGATGGGACCGGGAGGGAGACAAACCAAAAGAAACTCTTAATGTCATAAAACAAACTGAGAGGGGGCGGGGGGTAGGGGTGTCGGGAGAGGGTGGTGGGGTTACATTATATATTTATAAAAAAATTAAAAAATCTTAAAAAAAAACATTTTGGCCTGGAGCTGGTCAGGATCAGTCCTTTCTTTGAGATATGTAGGGTTTGGGCCTGCTGTATGTGACTCAGTCCTGCTGACTTAACCCTTTACTATACACTCTTTGCTTTTTCTGTCACTCAAGGCTCAAACATGATTTCCTAGGAGAAGCTTTTGCCAACCAACCATTCTGAATTACCCTCTATCACTTCCTATTATTTTGCCTTTGTTTATTGTCATCATTGCTCTTCTGAACGCCTTATATTTTCTTATTTGTCACCTACCTCCTCCCTCTAGAATACAAATTATTGAAGAGTAAGGACATTGTTGATCATATTATATCTCAAATGTCAAGAATAGAGGATGGCAAAAAAATAGGCACTTAATAAACACTTTGACAAATGAAGGAATCTGGACAATGGACTGATTTTTTTCAAGATTTTATTTACTTGGGACGCCTGGGTGGCTCAGTTGGTTAAGCGGCTGCCTTCAGCTCAGGTCATGATCCCAGCGTCCTGGGATCGAGTCCCACATCGGGCTCCTTGCTCCGCAGGGAGCCTGCTTCTCCCTCTGCCTCTGCCTGCCTCTCTGTCTGCCTGTGCTCGCTCTTTCTCTCTCTAAACACTAAATGAATAAAATCTTAAAAAAAAAAGATTTTATTTACTTGAGAGAGTGAGAGAGACAGAAAGAGACAGAGCATGAGATGGGGAGGGTCAGAGAGAGAAGCAGCCTCCCTGCTGAGCAGGGAGCCCAATGTGGGACTCAATCTCAGGACCCTGGGATCATGACCTGAGCTGAAGGCAGATGCTTAATTGACTGAGCCATTTAGATGCCCCATTTTAAATTTTCTGATAACCATATTGAAAACCTAAAAAGGAAGAGATGAAATTGATTTTAATAGTATATATTATTTAATGCAACATATATCCAGAAACTGTAATTTTCTTTTTTAAAATTTAATTTTTTTTCAGTGACCCATAATTTATTCTTTATATACCACACCCAGTGCTCCATGCAATACATGTCCTTAATACCCACCACCAGGCTCACCCAACTCCCCACCCCTGCCCCTCCAAAACCCTCAGTTTGTTTCTCAGAGTCCACAGTCTCTCATGCTTCATCTCCCCCTCTGATTTCCCCCAATTCACTTTTCCTTTCCTTCTCCTAATGTCCTTCTTGTTATTCCTTATGCTCCACAAGTAAGTGAAACCATAAGATAACTGACTCTTTCTGCTTGACGTATTTCACTCAGCGAATCTCTTCCAGTCCCATCCATGTTACAAAGACTTCACAGGTAAGACGATGTTAATAAAAACGTATTTCTCAATGTGAATGGCCTAAATGCGCTCATAAAATGGCACAGGGTTGCAGGTTGGATAAAACGACAGGACCTATCTATATGTTGTCTACAAGAGACCCATTTTGAACCTAAGGATACATCCAGACAGGAAGTGAAGGAATGGAGAAGCATCTTTCATGCCAATGGGCCTCAAAAGAAGGCCGGGATAGTGATTCTAATATCAGATAAATTAGATTTTAAACTAAAGACTGTAGTCAGAGATACAGAAGGACACTACATCATTCTTAAAGGGTCTGTCCACCAAGATCTAACAACTGTAAATATTTATGCCCCCAATATGGGAGCAGCCAATTACATAAGAAAACTGTTAATCAAGATAAAGAGTTGTATTGATATGAATACATTAATAGTAGGGGATCTTAACACGCCACTTTCAGTAATAGACAGATCGTCCAAGCAGAAAATCAATAAAGAAACAAGAGCATTGAATGGCACATTGGACCAGATGGACCTCGTAGATATACACAGAACATTCCACTCTAAAACAACAGAATGCTCATTCTTCTTGAGTGCACATGGAACCTTCTCCAGAATAGACCACATACTGGGTCACAAATTAGGGCTCAACCAATACCAAAAGGTTGAGATTATTCCCTGCATATTCTCAGATCGCAATACTGTGAAACTGGAGCTCAACCACAAGGAAAAGTTTGGAATGAACTAAAACACCTGGAAGCTAAAGACCACCTTGCTTAAGAATGCTTGGATCAACCAGGAAATCAAAGAAGAACTTAAACAATTCATGTAAACCAATGAGAATGAAGACACTTTGGTCCAAAACCTATGGGATACAACAAAGGCAGTCCTAAGGGGGAAATACATAACCATCCAAGCCTCCCTAGAAAAAATTGAAAGATCCAGAATATACCAGCTGTCTTTATACCTTAAAGAACTGGAGAATCAACAACAAATTAAGCCAACTCCACACACAAGAAGGGAAATAATCAAGATTAGAGCAGAGATCAATGAGATAGAAACTAGAGATAGAGTAGAACACAGCAATGAAACTAGAAGCTGGTTCTTTGAAAGAATCAATAAGATCAATAAACCATTGGCCAAACTAATCCAGAAGAAAAGAGAGAGGACCAAATTAATAAAATTATGAATGAAAAGGGAAAGATCACAACTAACACCAAGGAAATAGAAACAATTATCAGAAATTATTATATGCCAGTTATATGCCAAGAAATTATTATATGCCAGTTATATGCCAAGAAGTTAAGCAACCTAGATGAAATGGATGCATTCCTGGAAAACTATAAACTTCCAAAACTGAATCAAGAAGAAATTGACAACCTGAATAGACCAATATCTAGTAACAAGATTGAAGCAGTGATCTAAAACCTCCCAAAAAACAAGAGCCCAGGACTGGATAGATTCCCTGGGGAATTCTACCAAACTTTCAAAGAAGAAATAGTACCTATTCTCCTGAAGCTGTTTCAAAAAATTGAAGCAGAAGGCAAACTTCCAGACTCTTTTTATGAAGCCAGCCTTACCCTGATCCCCAAACCAGGCAAAGACCCCACCAAAAAGGAGAATTTCAGACCAATATCCCTGATGAATATGGATGCTAAGATTCTCAACAAGATCCTAACTAATAGGATCCAACAGTACATTAAAAAGATTATCCACCATGACGAGGTGGGATTTATCCCTGGGTTGCAAGGGTGGTTCAGCATTCGCAAATCAATCAATGTGATAGAACAAATCAATAAGAGAAGAGAGAAGAACCACATGGTCCTCTCAGTTGATGCAGAAAAAGCATTTGACAAAATCCAGCATCCATTCCTGACTAAAACGCTTCAATGTATAGGGATAGAGGGAACATTCCTGAACTTCATAAAATCTATCTACTATCTATGAAAAACCCACAGTGAATATCATCCTCAATGGGAAAAAGCTGACAGCCTTCCCTTTGAGATCAGGAACACGACAAGGATGCTCTCACTACTCTTATTCAACTCTCTCCACTCTCACCACTCTTATTCAGCATAGTATTAGAAGTCCTAGAAACAGCAATCAGACAACAAAGAGAAATAAAAGGTATTCAGATTGGCAATGAAGAAGTCAAACTCTCTCTCTTTGCAGACGACATGATACTTTATATGGAAAACCCAAAAGACTCCACCCCCAAACTACTAGAACTCATACAGCAATTCAGTAATGTGGCAGGATATAGAGTCAATGTACAAAATCCAGTTGCTTTCTTATACACTAATAATGAAAACACAGAAAGGGAAATTAGAGAATCGATTCCATTTACTATAGCACCAAGAACCATAAGATACCCAGGAATAAACCTAACCAAAGAGATAAAGGATCTGTACTTGAGGAACTACAGAACACTCATGAAAAAAATCGAAGAAGACACAAAAATATGGAAGACCATTCCATGCTCATGGGTCGGAAGAATAAACATTGTTAAAATGTCTATACTGCCTAGAGCATTCTATACTTTCAATGCCATTCCGATCAAAATTCCAGTCCCATCCATGTTGATACAAAAGTTGGGTATTCATCCTTTCTGATGGAGGTGTAATACTCCATTGTATATATGGACCATATCTTTTTTTTTTTAAGATTTTGTTTATATATTTGACAGACAGAGATCACAAGTAGGCAGAGAGGCAGGTAAAGAGAGAGAGGAGAGGAAGCAGATTCCCTGCTGAGCAGAGAGCCAGATGTAGGGCTTGATTCCAGGACCCTGGGATCATGACCTGAGCCAAAGGCAGAGGCTTAACCCACTGAGCCTCCAGGCGCCCCATATCTTCTTTATCCATTTATCTGTTGAAGGCTGGCTCTTTCCAGTTTGGCGACTGTGGCCATTGCTGCTATGAACATTGGGGTACATATGACCCTTCTTTTCACTACATCTGTGTCTTTGGGATAAATACCCAGCAGTACATTTGCAGGGTCATAGGGTGGCTCTATTTTTAATTTCTTCAGGAATCTCCACACTGTTTTCCAAAGTGGCTGCACCAACTTGCATTCCCACCAACAGTGTAAGAGGGTTCCCCTTTCTCCACATCCTCACCGACACTTGTTGTTTCTTGTCTTGTTGATTTTGGCCATTCTAACTGGTGTAAGGTGGTATCTCAATGTGATTTTGATGTGAATCTCCCTGATGGCTAGTGGTGATGAACATTTTTTCACATGTCTGTTGGCCATTTGTATGTCTTCTTTGGAGAAGTGTCTGTTCATGTCTTCTGCCCATTTTTTGATGTGATTATCTGTTTTTTTGGGTGTTGAGTTTGAGGAGTTCTTTATAGATCTTGGATATCAGCTCTTTGTCTGTAGTGTCATTTGCGAATATCTTCTCCCATTCTGTGGGTTGCCTCTTTGTTTTGTGGGCTGTTTCCTTTGCTGTGCAGAAGCTTTTAATCTTGATGAAGTCCCAAAAGTTCATTTTCACTTTTGTTTCCTTTGCCTTTGGACGCATGTCTTGAAAGAAGTTGCTGTGGTCAATGTTGAAGAGGTTACTGCCTGTGTTCTCCTCTAGGATTTTGATAGATTCCTTTCTCACATTGAGGTCTTTTATCCATTTCGAGTTTATCTTTGTGTATAGTGTAAGAGAATGGTCAAGTTTCTTCTATACAAAGACTATCATTTTCAACATGTGAACAACATACAAATTAATTAATTAAATGTGTTACTTTTTTATACTAAATCCTCACAATACAGTAAATTATTATAATGCTTTGTAGCAAATCTACATCTAGAGCAGCTGCATTTCAAGGGCTCAGAAACCCAGTGGATGCTGTATTGAACAGTTTGCCTAGGGAAGGAAAAGAAGCCTGAAAGAGGGTCAAGAACTGGGAAAGGAAAAGCAATGGTCATGGGGTCAATAGGCCCCCCAGACTTAATTTCAAAGATTTTTTAAAAAGATATTTTAATTTATTTATTTGACAGACAGAGATCACAAGTAGACAGAGAGGCAGGCAGAGAGAGAGGGGAGAAGCAGGCTCCCCGCCCAGCAGAGAGCCCGATTTGGGGCTCGATCCCAGGACCCTGGGATCATGTCCTGAGCCAAAGGCAGAGGCTTTAACCCACTGAGCCACCCAGGTGCCCCTCAAAGGTTTTTTGTGCAAGAGTTGAAACTGGGTTGAAAAAGAGGCTTGTGTCCAGATTTTTTCTGGGGTAAGGACTGTCGTGAGGAACATCTTCATGCAGATGGTGGTGTGATTCAAGCACTTTCCCTGGAGTTCAAAGACCTGGGTTTAAATCACACTCCAACACAGACCAGCTGTGTAATGTGGGGAAGGCACTTCCTTTGCTGTGTGGGGAGGGGAAGGTTACATTAGTTTCAGGCACAGAGGTTTGTTTTTGTATGTTCCAAACTTTTCATCTCCTGTTAAGTTGTCCTCCTAAGGGACTGATGGGTGCCGAATCAGCAGAAAGATTGTTCCATTTCCTGCAGAGACACAAAGCTTTGGGAACAGCTGAACAGCGTACTCATTTGGAGTGAAGAGAGGAAATGCCATCACAGGGGAACTGGTGATGCTGGGCATCAGTCTCAGAAGCAATAGTTCTGTGAAAGGAGCTTGGAGCCACCTGGAGTATCTTGCATTATGTTCCATAGCATTCAAGAATTTTGATTTATTCAACCAGTATCTGTTGAACTTCTGGTCTGTGTTAGGTGTTATTTCAATGTTGAGGATATCAGGGTGAGCAATAAGGTTTCTACCCTTGTCATGGGGTCATGTCCTAGTTAGGAGAGAGATAGCCAATAAGAAGGCAAATATAGCAGTTAGATGTTGCTGTAGAGCCAATAAAGAAATGAACTGGTGCCGAGATTGCAGTTGGGGGATCTGAGGGCCAGGGAGGGCCCCTCTGCCGAGATGGTATTTTAAGCTGAAACATGAAGAATTAGGCCCCATGAATTGCCAGGGGAAGAGCATTCTGGGTGGCAGAAACAAGGAATACAAATGTCCTGGGGCAAGAAAGGGCTTGGATTCATCTGACAATAAGATCCAGGTGGTTGGAGGGCAGCGAGTGAGGCAGGTGGTGGAAGGAGAGGGGGCTGGAGGGGTGGGCAGAGACCTCAGGGGCCAGTGGCAGGAGTCTGACTTTTATTAAGTGCATAGGGAACCCACTGGAGGGTCTTTAGTGGGAGAGTGAGACAATGGGCTTTCCCTGCAGTGGCAGCATGGAGATTGGCTGGGAGCTAGTAGAGTGGAAGTCGAGGTCTGCTTGGGAGCCATGTTAAGTATTAGGGAGAAGGATGATGACAGCATGGCCAGGATGACCGCAGTGTTGGTGGCTAGGAGATGCATTCTGTGGGAGAAATGGAGAGGCCTTGAGGATAGATGGAGGTAGGGGAAAGAGAAAGTGTGAGAGAGAGATATCAAGGCATTCTGGCTTGAGCACTTTGCCATCACTCACCATGATTTTTCTTCTGGCCTGATCCATACATACTGGTTGTACTTTGAGAGACTCAGATCTGACCTCTTTGGGTGTCCCAGGGGCTCATTGTGAGAGATAAGATCCCAGAAAGGCTGAACTAGAGGCCAGATGTGGGAACTGGATTGTCTACTTCACACTTTAATGTGTTTATTTAGCAGCTTCTCCAGCTTGTTTGGATAACTTGGGCTTTTTGAGTTCAGTCTTAGTGATTTCCTTCCCATTTCTCTCATCCTCCAAGATAATATTGGAGTTGGGACTTATAGGAGTTGGAAGATGGGCCTCAGACTTGTGTTTTTCTCTGGGTCTTGCAGATCTCTGTGGTCAGGAGTGGGGTTCACCTGGCTCTACCCTGTGGCTTCACCCTAGAGGTAGGGTCATCCAGTCTGAAGGGAAGACAGGATGTTGACTCCCATCATTTAAGAGTCAAGATGTGGGAAGAGGCTGCTGTATAGGGTGAGGCCAGGGCTACATAGGGATGTCCACAGTGTGATCTTGCAAGCAGAGTATGGTTTGCAGAAACCATGGCTCTCCTACTTGCCCCCAGGCTGCCCTGTTCCAAGTGTTGTGACTGGGACCCAGATGTCCCCCTCCATAACAGAATGGATCTGTTTTAGTTTGCTGGGCTTCTGTAACAAAGTACCACTCACTGGGGAGCTTCAACAACAGAAATTTATTCTCTCACATTTCTGGAGGCTAGAGGTCCAAGATCAGGGGATTCTGAGGCCGCCCTCCCTGGCTTGCAGATGGCCATCATCTCCCTGTATCTTCATGTGGTCTACCCTCTGTGGATGTCTGTGTCCTGATCTCCAATTTTTTTTTAAATTAACACATAATATATTATTTGCCCCAGGGATACAGGTCTGTGAATCATCAGGCTTACCATTTCAAAGCATTCACCATAGCACATACCCTCCCCAATGTCCATCCCCCAGCCACCCTACCCCTATCCCCCACCTCCCAGCAGCCCTCAGTTTGTTTCATGAGATTATGAGTCTCTTATGGTTTGTCTCTCTCCCGATCCCATCGTGTTTCATTTTTTCCTCCCTACCCCCCACGACTCCCTGCCCTGCCTCTCAAATTCCTCATATCAGAGCTGATCTCCTCTTCTTATAAGGGCATTGGTCATGTTGGGTTGAGGCCCATGCTAGTGACCTCATTTAACTTTCATTTCCTTAAAGGCTGTCTCCAACTGCAGTCACATTTTGAATTGCTGGGAGTTAGGACATCAACATACCAGTTTGGAGGAGATACAGTTCAGTCTATACCAGGACCTGTGGAGAGAGCCTGTTGGCCTACACGTGGCTGTCACCAGAAGGCTAGGGACACCCTAGAGGTAGGGTCATCCAGTCACCCATTGCAGTGAACGGACACTCTTGGCAAAGCTGAGTGGAAGGTGGGGCTGGGTCCCAGGTGCTAGTGAGAAGGGCCCGGGTCAAGCAGGGGTAACTCCCAGCTACCAGACCATCACAGACCCTCTGTAGAACCAGGGCAGAGAGGAAGTGTCACCTATAAGGTCCAGGGCAGAGAGATGTCTAAGGCCCACTTTCCTAGCTCAGAAGTCACACCCCAAACATCCTGAGCTCATTCTAGGAAGAGCAGGGAAAGAGCAGAAAAGTGGGGAGTGATGATGATCTCATTTTGAAAAGTTAAAAAGCTCTGTTTTCTTTGAGAATTTGTGTGTTTTCAGCAGCATTGTGTCTCTTTTTTCTGCAAATAGTGCCATAACACAGTTGATTGTTCAACACAGGTGAAAGAATCAGAGAGCTGAAAAGAGTTTTGCTGTTTGAGTCTGAGGCTTTAATTTTACACATTTTTCGTTTAATCCTCCTAACAGCCCTCTAAGGAAACTGAGGCACAGAAATGCTAATGACTCACTTATGGTGAGAGAGTAGAAAAGGTAGAGCCTTCCAGACCTGTGGCCGCACTCATTATGCTGACAAGCTCTTTAGTCCCAGCGCTAGGCTGGAGTCCAAGGGCCCCCGGCAGACAGGGATGACTTTGAGACTATTGTTGGCCTTGCTGATGTCTTCTCAGAGCCTAGCACACTGCTGAGCACACACTAGGCTTTCAGTAAAAACATCTTTTTTGTGTGTGTGTTTTGTGGCTGTTTGTGAAACATATATTGGAAACTGCATGTGGACTTCTACCAGTATCATTCATGGTTTTGTCATTTGGGCATTTTCTAACACCTGCTACCAGGAGGTTCATCTGAATCTCAAACATGCTTAGAAAGTTAGCAGAAAGGTTCTTGTCCTGACTTTTGTTTATGTCCACAAACATTTCCTGAGCACCGCTCTGGGTCAGGCAAGAGATGCCTTTGGTGGGGAAAGGTCAGACCCATGAACACACTGATTCAATATGGTGGAAGATCAACCTTGGTGCTTTGAGAACACACAGAAGACACACTTGACCCCAAAGAGGGTTAGGAGGAGCTGATACTTGGTCTGAGGCCACTAAAAATTTATATTAACAAATCAAATGTACAGGTGGACATACTTTAAAAAGTTGAACAGTATAGTGGTTATAACGAAGCTAGTGGTGCCTTGCTTCACCTGATCTCCATTCCCATTTTTCCCTCCAGAGTCCATTTTCAACCAGTTTAGTAGTTACTTCTGGCGTTTACTACTGTGTCATTAAATGACATGCTCCTACTGCTACTTACTGATTACTTGGAAGCTGAAAGTTTAGGTTACTAATATCCTCTTGCCTCATACTCACTTCCCACCCTCCTAAAGCAGGGGTGGGAATTTAATTCCTATTCAGAGCTGCATCAATATGATTTAATTCCTTCCTATTCACAGTTGAGCCACTCCCATGTCTATGTTCTTGATTTTGTTCTCTCGACAACTTTTAATATTACTTGGAATCAATATTTCCTTTTTGTAAAATTTGATTTTTCTATGCCCCATCTTTCATTTTCCACCAGAAGTATCACTACCCCCTGCATGGCCAGACCCTCCTGTGGCTCTCTCCCTGCTTTGGCCTAGTCTGCTTGCTCCCTGCAGCTTGTGCATCCTGGGCATTTCCCTCCCCTCTCCTGTTCTTGTGGCTCCTCTTTCTTGGTTTTCTCCCTCATTTTGTAGCTTTCATTAGAATGATGTAGAAGAGTAAGTTTTTCTTTGTTTGTTCTTTTTCAAGAATGTGCATGTCTGGGACGCCTGGGTGGCTCAGTTGGTTAAGCAGCTGCCTTCGGCTCAGGTCATGATCCCAGTGTCCTGGGATTGAGTCCCGCATCGGGCTCCTTGCTCCGCGAGGAGCCTGCTTCTCCCTCTGCCTCTGCCTGCCACTCTGTCTGCCTGTGTTTGCTCGCTCTCTCTCTGACAAACAAATAAAATTAAAAAAAAAAAAAAGTTAAAAAAAAAAAAGAATGTGCATGTCTGAATATACCTATTTTCTACCCTCATGCTTGATTGATGGTTTGGACATGGAATTCTGGGCAGGCTAGAATTTTCTCTCTGAATTTCAAGACACAGAGTCTTTTTTGTTTGTTTCCTTCCTCTCCCATCCCTGACCATTTGCCTTGAAGACACAGGGTGTTGCTTTGAGAACTTGAATGCCCTCTGATGTCTGAGCCTTTGTATGTGACCTATTTCTTGCACCATCCCAGCCCCAACCCATTTCTGGAAGCTTGAGGGAATCTTCTTTTTGTCCGTGGTGTTCTGAATGTTCATGAAGGTGTGCCTTCATCCATTATGCTAGGCAATGGTGTCCAAAGGCCTTTCTGCAGTGATGCAAATATTCTGTGTCTGTGGTGTTCTATGGTTGCCTCCAGCCACATGAGGTGATTGCATACTTGAAATGTGGCCAGTGTGGCTGAGGAACTGCATTGCTGATTTCACCTATTTTTTTTTCCTTTAAGCTTTTTTATTTAAACATATAATGTAACCCCCCCACCCTCTCCCAACCCCTTCCCCCCCCCCCACCCCCTCAGTTTGTTTTATGACATTAAGAGTCTCTTGGTTTGTTTCCCTCCTGATCCCATCTTGTTTCATTTTTTCTTTTCCTACCACCTTGACCCCCACCCCCGTTGCATCTCCACTTCCTCTATCAGGGAGATCATGTGATAGTTGTCTTTCTCCAATTGACTTATTTCGCTAAGCATAATATGCTCTAGTTCCATCCATGTCGATGCAAATGGTAAGATTTCATCTCTTTTGATGGCTGCATAGTATTCCATTGTATATATATACCACCTCTTCTTTATCCATTCATCTATTGATGGACATCTAGGTTCTTTCCATAACTTGGCTATTGTGGACATTGCTGCTATTTCACCAATTTTTAATAAATTTATATTACAATGTCACTAGCCACATGTCTCCAGGGGCTATTGTATTGAACTGTGCTGTATTGGCCTTTCAATCTGGAGAAGCTTGCGCTTCAGTTCTGGGGACATGTCTTGAATTATTTCTTTCATTTTTTTCTATTCTCTGCTCTGAAACCCCAGTTTGTTTCATGATAGAATTCATGCAGTGATTCATATGTTTTCTTCTCTCCCATTTTCCATCTCTTTGTCTTAGTTTTCTTTTCAAGTGAATTTCCTAATTTTACCTTCCTACCTTTCTATGGAATGTTATGTCTTCTGTTACACTTTTAAAAAAAGATTTTATTTATTTATTTGACAGACAGAGATCACAAGTAGGCAGAGAGGCAGGCAGAGATAGAGAGGGGGAAGCAGACTCCCTGCTGAGCAGAGAGCCTGATGGGGGGCTCAATCCCAGGACCCTGGGATCATGACTTGAGCCAAAGGCAGAGGCTTTAACCCACTGAGCCACCCAGGCGCCCCTGTTACACTTTTTATTTACAAGATTCTTTTAAACTGTCTGCTCTGATTTCATCTGATTATAGTTTTCAGGCTACTGCTGCTGTTTTCAAAGCTCCCTTCCTTCCCTTCTTTGTTTCTTTTTCTTAGAGCTCCTTTCCCTTTTTGTGTTATCTTTCCCTTGAATGCCAGCCTGTCTCTGCTGGTCTGGCTTGTATCTGGGCATGTATGGGATTTGGCTTCAGTGAAGAACTATCTGGCTGGAGACTCCCTAAATATCAGGATTAGTAGATCTGTAGGGCTACTCTGTTTCCCAAGAAGGGGTTTTGTGGTCTTCTGCCTGGGAGGCAGAAGTGTGGCCTGCTTGCTGGGTGGCAGAGGGAGATGGAAATCTTCTGGATCCTCTTGCTTTCAGTCCCATGGTCTGTCCTCTTCTCTGCCTGGGGTCTCAAGTCCAGAGTATATCAGCATGTGCAGAGAATAGTCCCTCGGTCTTCTGCAGGGCAGATTAGGGGTAGCTGTAATGAAGCACCACAAACTGGGTGGCTTAAAACAACAGACATGTATTCTTTCATAGTTCTGGAAGCCAAAAGTCTGAGATCAGAGTGTGGGCAGGGTTTGTACTTCCTGGAGCCTCTGGAGGAGAGTCTGCTCCATGGCCCTTCCTAGTTTCTGGTGGTTGCTGGCAGTCCTTGGTGTTCCTGGGCTCATGGTAGCATCGTTCAATCTCTGCCTCCTTCTTCACACAGCTGCCTTCCCTCTCTGTGTCCCTTTATCTCTTCTTAGAAGAGAACCTGTCATTGCTACTGCAATGGGTTAGTAGAGGGTTACTCTACTCCACCGTGACCTCCTCTTAACTAATTACATCTGCGAAGACCTTATTTCCAAATAACGCCACATCCTCAGTTTGCTGGCAGACATGATGTTTCAGGGGATCACTGTCTAACCCAGTACAGCAGGGAATCTGGAAGTCTGTCTCTTTATTATATGGACTCTTTTCAGCCTCACTCACACCTCCTGATTTCAGAGGTATGGGGTACATTTAGTTACTGAGTCTTCCTGGTTCTGTTTGTTTTTGGTCTCCCTAGTACTGCAGGCCTCAGCTTTGTCTGCTATGCCAAGTGACCTCTCATGCCAGACATACAATGGTTTTAGCATAGACCGTGGAGCCACACCACCTGGGTTTACATCCTGACCCTGTAGCTGTATGACCTTGCCCAAGTGACTTAACCTCTATGTGCCTATAAAATGGGGTTGATGATATAAGTCCCTACTGCTGGGGCACCTGGGTGGCTCAGTGGGTTGGTTAAGCCTCCGCCTTCAGCTTAGGTCATGATCTCAGGATCCTGGGGTTGAGCCCCTAATCTGTTTGGCAGGGAGCCTGCTTCCCTCTCTCTCTCTGCCTGCCTCTCTGCCTACTTGTGATCTCTGTCTCTCTGTCAAATAAATAAATAAAATCTTTTTAAAAAGTGCCTACTATATATGTTTTTTCTGAAGACTAAGGAGAGTGCTAAGGAGGATACCTGGTGCGAAGAGCTCATGGTGACTCTTGGCTATGTGTACTTGCTAGTTTCAAACATTTGGTGCTCTTTTCTCCTGTCTGATTGTCTTGGTCCTTGTAAATTTATGTCTTTTAAGAAAGCCTTTTAATGCATCTTACTTTACTTTTACATTTACTTTAACGCTTCATGAGCCTTCAGAGGTAAATACTGTGCTTAATCCACCATGTTTAAGTTCCAGGAGGAATCTTAAATGTGTGGAGGCATTCAGGGGAGAATAAGGCAGTTGGCACAGCATGAGCAAAGGCACAGAGGTGTAGAGGTTGCACAGGGTGTGCAGGGACCTGCAAAGGCTCCAGTGTGAAGCATGGAGTCTGAAGAGGGATGCTGAGAATGCAGCTGGGGCAGACACTTCTCACTTAGATCAGGCACAGGCAGCACCTGACTGTGGAGGTATCAAATTGGGAGCCCAGATTAGATGTGCAAAGGTTGCCTTCTGTAAGGAGATCAGGCTGCGGTTACTGTCAGGGAGAGGTGAGGGTCTGACTAGGGCTGGGGAGTGAGGAAATACTAATAATAATTTCTTTACCAATTTTTATAATGACAGTTTTAAATATAGAAAATTTGAAAAGAAAGATGGAAAAATTATAAACACTTGTGTCCTTACCACCTGGATAGAACAATTAGCATTTTGCTTTATTTGCTTTATCATCTGTTAGTCTATCCCTCTATACACCTGTCAATGCATTTTACTTTTTGATGCACTTGGTATAAGTTGCAGAATGAAGACACTTCACCCCTAAACACTGCATATGGACCCTGGTGTGTAGATAAAATGAACCTATTGATCCTGTCTTTTTTTAAAAAATATTTTATTTATTTATTTGACAGAGCTCACAAATAGGCAGAGAGAGAGGGGGAAGCAGGCTCTCTGCTGAGCAGAGAGCCCGATGTGGGACTCGATCCCAGGACCCTGAGATCATGACCTGAGCCGAAGGCAGAGGCTTAACCCACTGAGCTACCCAGGCGCCCCTGATCCTGTTTTTATTTAAATTTTTGATATTTTGTCATTCATTGATTTTTTTTGCATTAATATTGATTTTTTAAAGTAGGTGCCATACCCAGCTTGGAGCCCAATTCAGGGCTTGAACTCACAACCCTAAGATCAAGACTTGAGCTGAGATGAAGAGTCAGTCACTTAACTGACTGAGCCACCCAGGTGCCCCTGACTTTTTTAAAGTATTGCGTTAGAATATAATCTTACCGCATTAGAATATTTATTTGATTACTAAGATTTTTGGCAATTTGGGGCTCAACGGAATGCCTCACTCCCCTCACTCTAGTCCCAGCCCTGCCTTCAAGTCCTGACTGAATTTTATAAACACACTGTGTTGGTAAGGAGAGAATGAGCTCTCCTTACTCCTATTTTTTGATTCCTTTGTGATTTACCTTTTCTTTGCCTACTGTACATTCAACTTAGAAAACTGTTTAGAGAAAAATTCTGTCTAGACCAGGAAAAGGAGGATAAAAGAGATCTCAACCAAGTGGGTCTTTAGATCCTACAGGGGTAGGGAAAAGTGAGGTGTGGTGGTTCTGCTCCCTGCCCTGTGTTTACACAACTGGACAAACATGGTAGGCTCCAATTAGAACCCAGGAAACAGTCTCTAAGCATTTATGATCTCAGTGGCTCCTCACAGAGTAGGCAGTAAAAAGGGCCATTTAAACATAATCAATAAGAAGGAAGAAGATAAACAGTCTGCATCTGGTAAACTCCGAACTTTTTTTTTTTTTTTAAAGATTTTGTTTATTTATTTGGCAGAGAGAGACAGCGAGAGAGGGAACAGAAGCCGGGGGAGTGGGAGAAGCAGGCTTCCTGCTGAGCAGGGAACCAGATGTGGGGCTCCATCCCAGGACCCTGGAATCAAGATCTGAGCTGAAGGCAGAGGCTTAACCGACTAAGCCACCCAGGTGCCCAACTCTGAACTTTTTAATCATTTTGTTAATTAAACCTTAAACTCACATTTCCTCCTCTTGTTCAAAGAAAACATGTTAACCAATTTGGGGTTACTCTATAACTCTTGCCCTCTCTCAGCCTCAGGTTGAACTGTTTATGAGTTCATACTGAGTGAATGTTTGCCTGAGGGTCAGATACCTAGCTGGCCACATGTTCTCTTAAGTCAAAGCCACCATGAGCCTGACTTGCAGATTCAGGCCCCATGTTCCTGCAGGTCATGCCTAGGGTCTGGTCTGGTCCTCCTTTTGGAAGGGAAGGCTTAATTGTCAACAGGCGAGGCAGCTGAGGCTTGAGGGTGTTTAAATAACTCCCATAGGGCCTGCGTACCAGTTCTGCAGATCCCTATTTGCTGACTGTCTATACAATAGAGAGCATGGATATTTCTGGAGTCTATAGAAATCTCAGGGGCTACCTGGGCCATGTTTCAATCACACTCTTCCTTGTCCCTCTCTATCTCTGTCATGTTCTCTCAGGTTCTTTTTTTTAAAATTCAAGTTAGGTAAGATACAGTGTAGTATTAATTTCAGGTATGCAATTTAGTGATTCAGCACTTACATACACTAGCAGGTACTCATCACAAGTGCCCTCCTTAATCCCCATTACCTATTTCATCCGTTTCCACACCCACCTTCCCTCTAGTAACCTTCAGTTTCTTCTCTGTAGTTAAGAGTCTATTTTTTGGTTTGCCTCTCTCTTTTTCCCCATGATCATTTGTTTTGTTTCTTAAATTCCACATATGAATGAAATCATTATACTTGTCTTTCCCTGACTGACTTATTTCATTTTGTATAATACTCTCTAGCTTCATTCATGTTACAAATGGCAAAAATTCATTCTTTTTTATGGCTGAGTAACATTCCATTGTGTATATATACCACCCCTTCCTTATCCATTCATCAGTTCATGGACATTTGAGCTCTTTCCATAACTCAGCTATTATAAATAATGCTGCTATAAATATAGGGATGCATGTATCCCTTTGGGTTAGTATTTTTGTATTCTTTGGGCAAATAATTAGTAGTGTAATTGCTAGATCCTAGGGTAGTTCTATTTTTAACTTTTTGAGGAACCTCCATACCATTTTCCAGAGTGGCTGCACCAGTTTGCATTCCCACTGACAGTGCAAGAAGGTTCCCCTTTCTCCACATCCTGGACATCTGTTGTTTCTTGTGTTGTTAATTATAGCCATTCTGACAGGTGTGAGGTGAAACCTCATTGTAGTTTTGATTTGTATTTCCCTGATGATGAGTGATGTTGAACACCTTTTCACATGTCTATTGGTCATCTGTAGGTCTTCTTTGGAAAAGTATCTGTTAATGTCTTCTGTCCATTTTTTATTTAAGATTTTTTTCAAAGATTCATTTATTTGTCAGAAAGAGAGAGAAAGAGAAAGAGTGAGCGAGCACAAGCAGGGGGAGTGGCAGGCAGAGGGAGAACCAGGGTCTGCGCCAAGCAAGGAGCCTGATGCCCTACCCGATCCCAGGACTCCAGGATCATGACTCGAACCCAAGGCAGTTGATTAACTGACTGAGCCACCCAGTCATCCCTTCTGCTCATTTCTTAATAGCATTTTTTTTTTTAGGTGGTGAGGTTTAAAAGTTCTTTATAGATGTTGGATATGGTCCTTCAGATTCTTAACCATTTTGGTTGCACAGAACTAAAAAGCCCAGATATCTTATTACTTCATAACCACTCAGATAGCTATAAAAAATATAAAAAGGAAAATAGCAAGTACCGGGGGGGTGTGGAGAAATTGGAACTCCCATACATTTTTGGTGACAATGTAAAATGGTGCAGCCACTGTGGAAAACAGTTTGGCAGTTCCTCAAAATGTTAATCATAGAACTACCATATGACTCACCAGCTCCACTTGTAGTTAAATACCTAAGAAAACTGACAAGTTTCTCAAAGAAATACATCTACCTGCATATCTATAGCCGCACCATTCACAATAGCCAAAATGTGGAAACAATGGAAATTAATGGGTGGATGTGATGTAGGCTGGTTGGGTGTAAGGACCCAGGGTCGGGGGCCCACAAGACAAGCCAAGAGGGTCCTTGGCTTTTCACAGGATAGAAATAAAACACAAGCCAACAGGAAAATAGAGCAGAGTTTATTCAAGATATATAGAGAGTGTAGATATGGACAGAGTGTCTGGGAGACTCAGAAAGGAAAGAAGAGTGAGTCTCATCATTGCTTGGGGCCTGGGGTTTTTACTGAGGATGATGGTCTGGTGCACAGTGTCTTCTCAGTAATCCAGGAACAAAGATGAATGTTTAGTTGTTCTCCATAAGTCACTTGTGTGTCGTGTTAAGTCAGTGGTCTTGGAAAACATTCATGATGACCCGCTTAGTCACTCTTTAGGTGTTATTTGTGCTAGAAAACCTCAAAGAAATCATTAACTCCTTGACCTTTACAAGAAGGACGTACATTATCTGTTCTATAAGGCGTAGGTAAGATGTGTTGTCAGTCCTAGTGAGAATAGAAGCAAGAACAGGAGCCAAGAAGCAGATTTTCATGATGTCCCTTTAGTTTCCCTGTCTCAAATGGATAAACAATTGTGGTATATATGATGAAAAATTGTCATGACTGGAGTCAGTTGAAAATAGAGCTGGAGCAATTTTTCATGTGTTTGTAACCATTTGTACGTCTTCTTTGGAGAAATGTCTGTTCGTCTTCTGCCCATTTCTTGACTGGATTATTTGTTTTTTGGGTGTTGAATTTGATAAGTTCTTTATAGATCTTGCACTATTAGGTATTTACCCAAAAAATACACTCTTAAATTCCTGTCCCACCTCCTTCTACCAGTGTTTGTAGCAGCAATGTCCACAATAGCCAAACTATGAAAAGAGCCCATATATCCATTGACAGATGAATGGATAAAGAAGATGTGGTATATATACACAGTGGAATATTATTCAGCCATCAAAAATGAAGTCTTATCATTTGCAACAATGTGGGTGGAACTAGAAGGTATTATGCTAAGTGAAATAAGTTAATCAGAGAAAGTGAATTATATGATTTCACTCATATGTGGAATTTAAGAAACAAAATAGAGGGTCATAGGGGAAGGGAAGGAAAAATAAAATAAGATGAAATCAGAGAGGGAGAGAAACCCTAAGAGACTCTTAACTACAGGTAACAAACAGGGTTGCTGGAGGGGAGGGAAGGAGGAGTGGGGTGATGGGCAGTAAGGAGGGTGCATGATGTAATGAGCACTGGTTGTTGTATGCAACTGATGAATCACTGAATGCTACCTCTGAAACTAATAATATATGTTAACATAATTTAAATAAAAAAATTAAAAAATAGAGCTAGAGTAGGCACTACAGAGAAACTATCTTACCAGTCTAGTTTGAACTGGCCAAAACCTTTGGACCAGGCAAAATGGCAGTTGCTTTAAGCTATTGCTTGAGAAGTCAGGGGGATTAAAAGACTGGTAGTTTCAGACTTTCTGAAAATAAAACCAGTAGTCAGAGTAGCTTAGCTTGTAAAAACTCCATAGAAAACTTTGTTTTCCTATTTTTGAACTCATGTCATTGTCCCCTCCCCTTGTCTCTTAAACCCCTGCTTTCATACTGAAGTGGAACCATGTTTGGGTTCCTACCTGAATCTCCACCCCTTGGGTTGCAGTTATTTGATCCCAAATAAACACTGGTTTGCCTCTCATTGTGGCTTTTTATTTTCAGGTTGATAGTACATTCATAGGATGCTGTTCAACCATGAGAGGAATGAAATACTGATACATGCCAGAGCAGGAATCAACCTTGAAAACATTATCCTAAGTGAAGGAAGTGTTCAAAAGAAAAAAGCCCCAGATGGAGTCACTTATGTTAAGCCCCACCAATACTTAATACCTAACCCAATTCAGTTACTGCCTCTCCCAGGCAATCTGGAATTTCCTGATCAGCACCAGTGAGAACATCTGCAAGATAAAACCCTTTTAAGGAAGGCAGTTTTGCCTGGGATAATACATTCTTTTTTTCCCCCCTGAAATAATATAATCTTAAATTCCTGTCCCACCTCCTTCTATCTGTAAAATCCTTCCATTTCACATAGTTCCTGGGAACTCACTTCTGTTTACTAGATGGGATGCTGCTGATTCATGAATTGTTGAATAAAGCCAATTAGATCTTTAAATTTATTTTATTTATTTATTTTTAAAAATTATTTTATTTATTTATTTGACAGAGATCACAAGTAGGCAGAGAGGCAGGCAGAGAGAGAGAGAGGAGGAAGCAGGCTCCCCGCTGAGCAGAGAGCCCAATGTGGGGCTTGATCCCAGGACCCTGGGATCATGACCTGAGCCGAAGGCAGAGGCTTAACCCACTGAGCCACCCAGGCGTCCCAGATCTTTAAATTTAAATTAATAGGGGCCGGACACTAGAGCTCACATATTCCAGGACTCCATTTACATGAAACATCTAGAGTGGGTAAATCCCTAAAGACAGAGTGTAGATCGGTGATTGCTAGGGGCTGGGGAAAGGAGAGAGTGGGGAGACCCTGCTTAATTGGCAGAGGATTTTATTTTGGAGTAATGGAAATGTTTTGGAACCAAATAGAGGTAGTGGCTGTACAACATTATGAATGTATTATTAAAAAAATGAAATTGAGATGAGTAAATTTGAAGATCTCATTGGCTTTATGAAGTAATTCACGAATCTTCAGGCTACATCCTCTCTAGCAAGTAGAAGCTTTGAGGAGTTGTACAAAATGGAAGATTTTTATAGGCAGGAGGGTGAAGCAAGGAAGTTGTTAGCAAAAGGAAAGATTATTTCAACAAGGTCATCCTCCCTAGGGGGAAGGGCAGGGATCTTATTAGGTGGATTACCTCCTCTTCCCTCTGGAGGTTGGAGAAGGGCCCATGTGACAGGTTACCTCATTGGCACTGACTGGAAGATTCCTGACTGACTGGTTAAGAGAACGTTTCTTGGAGAGGTTGAAATTGCAAGTAGACTAGGTACTAAGTCCTGGTTTGGTGGCTTGGCCTAGCATAAGTAACTCCATCTTGGATTTGTGGTTTTTCCCTTGAACAGTACTAAGTGACGCTGAATCATTCACTTTAAAATGGTTAGTTTTGCTGCTGTAAATGTTGTTTTTTTATAGAAGCAATGTCCACAGTAGCCAAACTATGGAAAGAGCCATATGTCAATAGACAAATGAATGGATAAAGAAGATGTGGTATGTATGAACAATGGAATATTATGCAGCCATCAAAAATGAAATCTTGTCTTTTGCAATGACAAGAATGCAATGGATGGAACTAGAGGATATTATGCTCAGCAAAATAAGTCAAAATAAGTCAATCAGAGAAAGTCAGCTATATGATTTCACTCATATGTGGAATCTAAGAAACAACACAGGATCATAGGGGAAGGGAGGGAAACATAAAACTAGATGAAATTAGAGAGGAAGACAAACCATAAGAGACTCTTAATGACAGAAAACAAACTGAGGGTTGCTGGAGGGGAGGTGGGTGGGGGGATGAGGTAACTGGGTGACAGGCATTAAGGAGGGCATGTGATCTAGTGAGTGCTGGGTGTTATATAAGACTGGTGAATCACTGACCTCTACCTCTGAAACTAATTATATACTATATGTTAATTAATTGAATTTGAATAAAATAAAAAATTTAAAAAATGGTTAATTTTATGTTATGTGACTTTTACCTCAATAAATATTTTAAAATCCAGAAATTACCCTGGCAGGTGTTAAGACAGGTCACTATGGTCACTTTTTCCAGAGGCCCTGCCCTGTCTCCAGTTCCCTGCTGACCAGAGTAGTCCTTAGCCTTGGCCTAGAAGCAGAGGATCCTTACCTGGGGCTGTGATCTGATTACTTCCTTATTAGCAGCAATAAAATACAGATTGATTTAGATACTGTACTTTGCAACCAAGAAATGATAAACATACTCACCAATGAGAATGATGGGAAGCTGGCCATTCTCACAGCCCCAAATGCCCTCTCTCCTTCTCTTCTTCTGGTCAAACACTCCTCTGTCCATGGTACAACCTGTGTCACCCTCCTATGGGAAATACCCTCTCCCTACCCCCTGCAGGGTGGCTTCCCACCCCACATTTCTCTGCCTTCCCCCAATACCAGCTCACAATACCTTTGGGGGTGTCTGCATACAGTGGAGCACCCCACCTAGGTCCTATATGTAAGTGCCTTTTGTAATAGTCTTTTCTTTTCTTCTTTAAGTAGGTGCCACGTCCAACTTGGAACCCATCATGGGGCTTGAACTCACATCCCTGAGATCAAGACCTGAGTTGAGATCCAGAGCCAGATGCTTCACCAACTCAGCCACCAGGAGCCCCTCCCTTGGTCTTAATCTTGTTCACACTCTGCCTCCAGGGTGTGTCCTAGCACTGGGCACAGTGCAGACTGATTCAGATGGATAGAGAGGTCCCCATGGTCCTGGAAATAAACATGTCACCAACCAGAATCTCCTGCTGGAGTTCAGGAGTAGGCCGCAGTTGGCAAGGCATGTTGTCTGGAAAAAAATCAGTGGACTTGGCAGCTACCATTGTGCCATGTCTCTTTGAGAATCCCTTGGAACTGTGTGCAAAAATGTTTGATGAGTGTTTGTGTATTTTCTAGGGAGAGATTGCATTTCTTTCATCTGATTATCAAAGAGGGCTGTGTTCTAACTAAAGGTCAAGAACTCTAGCTTGTGAACATAGATAATCTTGGCCAAATGAACCCTCTGGCCTTCTCCTTTCCCTCTGTCCCTTGCTGAACAGTTCAGGAAGTTTTTGTTGTTGTTATTTTTAAAGATTTTATTGACTTTTTTGACACAGAGAGAAATCACAAGTAGGCAGAAAGGCAGGCCGAGGAGGGGGAAGCAGGCTCCTGCTGAGCATAGAGCCTGATGTGGGGCTTGATTCCAGGACTCTGAGATCATGACCTGAGCTGAAGGCAGAGGCTTAACCCACTGAGCCACCCAGGTGCCCCAGGAAGTTTTTCAAGGTAGAAAAATATGTAATTTTTTCAATGATTTTTGAACTTTTTATCCTAGGAGCCCCAAGCTGGGTTCCTGACAAAAATAAGTAATGATGTTCTTCTCAAATACACCAAAAAGTTAATTGAAGAGATTTTATTATTTAAAAGAAGTTACTAGGGGCACCTGGGTGGCTCAGTGGGTTAAAGCCTCTGCCTTCGGCTCAGATCATGATCTCAGGGTCCTGGGATCAAGCCCCGCATCGGGGGCTCTCTGCTCAGCGGGGAGCCGGCTTCCCCCTCACTCTCTCTCTGCCTGCCTCTTTGCCTACTTGTGATCTCTGTCAAATAAATAAAATCTTTAAAAAAATGAAGAAGTTACTACTTTTGAAAAGGCTATATGTTCATAAGGTAAAACATTAAAGTGGTATAAGAGGAAAGTACTTTTATACTATGAAGAATGATATTTCCTATAGGTTTTTTGGTAGATCCTTTCATCATGTTAAGAAAATTCCCTATTAGTTTAAACATTATATGTTTAAATAAAAAAGCTTAAAGAAAAAAAAAAAGAAAATTCCCTATTAGTACTTTAAGACTTTTATGTCATAAATGGGAATTGAATATTATCAAATGCTTTTTCTAAAAATATTTTGATGGTAGGACTTGTCTTACTTATCAGTTAATGTGATAATTGATATTTCTATTTTTCTCGTTAACCACCCTCGAGTTCCAGAGTCAAATCCAACTTGGTCAGAGTGTGTTATCATAGCTGCATTATGTGTGCCAGCCGAGGGTCAAGCAAAACACACTAGGAATTCAACAATTAGAGACAATTGCTTGTTCACCCATGAATTGGTCCAGGCAATTGGAGACGACTTTCCCTCTCCTCTCTCCTTGGAATGTGTGTTTTGCCACCTTCCCTGTCCCAGAAATTGCCCCAAAGACACAGTTCAACATGATGTGGTGTTGAGATGCTCTGGATAGTGCACATGACTGAACCAAGTTAAGGCCTCTCTAAACTATAAAGATGTGGCATTTGGGTGTGGAGATCTACTTCTTCAGCTGCTCAAGACAAGACTTGTGAGTAAATTCCCTTTGCTTATTAAAACTGCTGATCTGGGGTGGTATTCTATTACTTGGATCTCTTCCTGCCTTTCTGCATACAGGAACCAGTTTCAGATTACACCTGAGTAAGTTTTGAATTCAGTCTTCCTTGAATGTTATTTGAGACTCAACTTGACCAATATCTAAGGAAACAGAGAAAGCTGATAAGCTGTTCCCTGTTGAAGAGAATGCATGCTTACTTTTTTTCTTGGCTGTACTAAAATTGTCTGTTAGTTTTCTTTGCTACAACTGAATGATGTCTTGTTCCTAGTTATATTTCTACCCCATGCATTAGAGCAGAGTAGGGAAAGTACATGATGAACATAGTGCAGGAAGGAGTAGAAGAGAGCCACAGGGTATGTGTGGTGTTCTTCCAATACACATGTCTTCCTTCACACCTTCTGTGCAACTGTGAGGATGTGAGTCTCCTTGGATCAGGTGTTCCTCCTGGGGAAGGATGGGGTGCATATCTCATGCCTCTATTATTTGCCTCTTGCAGACAAGGCCATTTGCATTGGGTCCGTGCTGGCTGCATTTCAGTCCCCAGCAATGACTAGCTTATCACTGTTGGGATAGATTCCATGCAGCTGGGGCAGGCGCTGAGGTGAACAGGGCAGGGGGGTGCTCAAATTAGGCTTAGTTACGAGTCATTCCAGCCAAGCCTGGGATTTGGAGAAGGTTGAAACCAAGTCTCACAGAGACTTGGTTTCCAAGTAAAATAAGAGAAGTTTTGTGTTTAGGTGAGAGAATTAATTGTCCAGATTATCAGATGACTGGAATCTTTCCTTGTTTTTGTGTACTCTCTGTAGCTCTCTGCTGGGGAATACAGGGAGGGAGATCCCACCCAAGAATATACTTACTGCCTTCTTGACTAGCCTGTGTCTTCCCTGCTGAGATGAGGCAGAGTCCTTTGTTCTGGAAGACCCCCAAAGAAGTTGCTGTGTGGGTCGCCATGGAGTTAGGGACAGAATTTTAACCAGTTTGCTGTTGCAGCCTGGGTTTCCCTATTTCCTGTAGTGACCCTTATCAGGGAAGGGTAAGCACTTAATACCGATATTTCAGAGCACAGACTTTTCAGTCTCTCTTCATGTTTACTTATTTACAATTTGTTCTTGTTATCAGTGGCTGTTGGAAACCCAATGCAGTCAGTGACTCTCAGTTTCTGTATCTGAAAACAGGGATAATAGCATGACCTCGTGGAATGGTGCCCAGTGAAGGCACCAAAAGGGGGCAGAAATATTTCAGAATTCCTAGGACTCTCTGGGGATCATCTTCCATCTTCCTATGTCTGTCCATTGTTGCTATTCAAGATTGCAGCCACTTCTTTCTTAATTATCTCTTTGCAGGGCTCCATTGTCCCAGAGATTCCTGAGGTCTGCCACATAATCCAGTTTCTCAGGCCATGCAGACACAGAACATGGGTCAGAGTGACGATAATGAGCAGTGTAATTTCCAGGTATGTTCTTAGATCTCTCCCAGCAGGTATGTGGCCTGGTCACCAACAATCCACCCAGAAAGGACACACAGGAAGCCCAGCAATTTTACCTTTAACAACTTAAGTCCACCAATCTTTCTGGATGCTCCTCCGAGCATATAGGGCTTGGCTGGGGACTAGGGACATAATGTTGACAAGTACTCAGACTGTACCCTTGAGAAGCTCTCTATCTGTAAGGCAAAGAGGTGTGTAGACCAACTATAGGACTGGAGGGTAGAAAGGGTGATAATAGAACTGGAGCTGTGGGGCAGAAATTTCCCAGAAGATGAAGTGTTACATCTGTTCAAGGATATTGAAGAGGAAAGACTAACAGAGGGGATTCTGTTGGAGCTAGGTTTGAAGGATGAGTAAGGATCCTTGTAGAGGGTATAGGGGCATTTCTAGGCAGAGAAAACTTACATCAGTAAAGATGTGTAGATCTACACTTTCTTGTTTGCAGAGTTTCAAGTATTTAGAGGTGCAGGGAGCCATGCTGGCAAGGACAGGTTAGAGATTTAGGGACAGTGGTTTTAATGAGTTTCTGTGACTTTTGAGATTACCGGTAACACTGAGTTGTTTATTGATTTCCCACAGAGTATGAACTCATAGAAGGTCAATCTGGGAGTGTCCAGGATGCTTTGTCAGCTCTCATGGCTGGGGAGTGTCTGTGGGTGGAAATCGGGTGGCCCTGCCACTGGCTGTCGCTCCAGCCCCACCCCCTTTTCAGTATGTACATCCCAGCCCCACTGAATCACCGCTGGTGAGAAGGGAAGCTCCGCACCCACAGGCCGGCAAGGACTAGCACACACTGCTGAACGGAAGCAGAGAGAATTCACAGAGGAAAAGTGGCCATGGACCTGATCCCAAGCTTTTCCATGGAAACCTGGCTTCTCCTGGCTACCAGCCTGGTCCTCCTCTATCTGTGAGTAACTGTCCAGGCTCATTGCCTCTGGAACCGTGGACTTGGGTTGCTAATCAGCATCTACCCCATTTTCCTTGTCTGCTTTGAGGATCAAGAGTCAACAAAGGGGAAGGTGCTTAAGTGTTGGGCACCTGAAACATGCTAGGAACATGTAAGGGGTTATTATTGACCTCACCGGATCTGAAGAAGGAGTGTCCCCCTCACCCCAACTCTAATTGCTGCAGCCAGGAGGTAGAGTGACCTTGTTTGCTCCTAGGGATGAGCTTCTGATTGACTACCAGCTGGGACCTAGACTAATCAAGCTACATTCAGGAGAGGCAGAAAAATCACCAGGTCTAGTGCTCTGGGGTCCTCACCCTCTTCTCAAGCTGTGGGAATGCTGGAGGCAGAGGGACTGGGTTGGATTTTTGTCTCATTATCTTGACCTCCTTGGTCTCTTTCCACTACAGGAAACACATAGAAGGATTGGACCTTTGCCACTCGGGGGGTCCTGCTCCCCTCTCTTCACCACCAGACATCATGTTCACAAGGCACCTGGTACACCCAGACTTCCAGGGGGGCTGGAGAAGCCTCACTTTCTCTTCTGACTAGGCTCTTCCCTCTTTTCTCTGCCCCTCTGCTAACCATCCCCCGGCCCTGTAATATGCAGAGCTCTTGAACTCTACATGAGCATCTTTAGAGCTGAGTAGACTTGGCCAATTTCTTAAAATTTTATTCATTTCACCTTTTCTTTCCAGTGTCTTGGAGGGTTAGCATCAGTATAAAGATTCCGCCCCCCCCATATCAAGTCTGCCAGCAGCCACAAAGACAGATCCTGAAAGCCAACTTGAATTTTATTTTATTTTTAATTTTTAAAGGATTTTATTTATTTCTCAGAGAGAGTGAGAGAGAGAGAGAGAGCACAAATGGGAGAGTGGCAGGAGAGGGAGAAGCAGACTCCCCACTGAGCAGGGAGCCTGATGCGAAGCTTGATCCTGGAACCCTGGGATCATGACCTGAGCTGAAGGCAGATGCTTAACTGACTGAGCCATCCAGGCCCCTCCCCGATTTGGATTTTTTAAAAAATTGTGTTTTATTTTTTCAGTATTCCAAGATTCATTGTTTATGCACCACACCCAGTGCTCCATGCAATATGTGCCCTCCTTACTACCCACCGCCAGGCTCACCCATCCTCTCATCCCCCTTCCCTCCAAAACACTCAGTTTATTTCTCAGAGTCCAGTCTCTCATGCTTCATCTCCCCTCCAATTTCCCCAATTCACTTTTCCTTTCCTTCTCCTAATATCCTCCATGTTATTCCTTATGCTCCACAAGTAAGTGAAACTATATGATAATTGACTTTCTCTCCTTGATTTATTTCACTGAACATAATCTCCTCTAGTCCTGTCCATGTTGATACAAAAGTTGGGTATTCATCCTTTCTGATGGAGGCATAGTACTCCATTGTATATATGGACCATATCTTCTTTATCCATTCATCTGTTGAAGGGCATCTTCGCTCTTTCCAGTTTGGCTATTGTGGCCATTGCTGCTATGAACATTGGGGTACAGATGGCCCTTCTTTTCACTACATCTGTATCTTTGGGGTAAATACCCAGCAGTGCCATTGCAGGGTCATAGGCAGCTCTATTTTTAATTTCTTAAGGAATCTCCACACTGTTTTCCAAAGTGGCTGCACCAACTTGCATTCCCACCAACAGTGTAAGAGGGTTCCCCTTTCTCCACATCCTCACCAACACTTGTTGTTTACTGTCTTTTTTTTTTTTATTATTTGTCAGAGAGAGAGAGAGAGATCACAAGTAGGCAGAGCGGCAGGCAGAGAGAGAGGGGGAAGCAGGCTCCCCACTGAGCAGAGAACCCAGATGCAGGGCTCAATCCCAGGACCCCAAGACCATGACCTGAGCCGAAGGCAGAGGCTTTAACCCACTGAGCCACCCAGGTGCCCCTGTTGTTTACTGTCTTGTTGATTTTGGCCATTCTTCTTCTTCTTCTTTTTTTTTTTTTAAGATTTTATTTATTTATTTGACAGAGAGAGATCACATGTAGGCAGAGAGGCAGGCAGAGAGAGAGTGGAGGAAGCAGGATTCCTGCTGAGCAGAGAGCCTGATGTGAGCCTCAATCCCAGGACCCTGAGATCATGACCTGAGCCGAAGGCAGAGGCTTAACACACTGAGCCACCCAGGCGCCCAATTTTGGCCATTCTAACTGGTGTAAGGGAGTATCTCAATGTGGTTTTGATTTGAATTTTCCTGATGGCTAATGAGATGAACATTTTTTCATGTGTCTGTTAGCCATTTGGAGGAGGAATCAAAACATTTAGCAGAGCAATTCGTTTTAGTGGTGAGATTCTTGGCATCATGGAGCAGGTTGGGAAAGGACTTAGTTTCACAGTGTGGGTAGGGACAGATCCTCCATGTCATGTGTGATCTCTGCCTCAATTTCACTTTTTTTAAGAGTAGGAAATTATGAGGATGTGAACATAGAACATGGGTACCTCATTTTCATTTTCTGAGAGAAAGGAATGCTGGGTATTGTGGTAACACAGTTTCTGTGTGATTACACTTAGGAGCAACTGATGTGGTTTAATTTAATTCTACTTAATAATAGGTTTTTGCTGAGATAAGACTACTTCTAGCATATTCTTTTTAAATTTTTTTAAAGTTAATATATATTTATTTTTTAAGATTTTATTTGCCAGAGAGAGGGAGACAGCACAAGCAGGGGGAGTGGCATGCAGGGGGAGAAGCAGGCTCCTTGCTGAACCTTGAAGGAGTCCAATGTAGCACTCGATCCCAGGACCCTGGGATCATGACCTGAGCCAAGGGTAGCTGCTTAACTGACTGAGCCACCCAGGCATCCCTGTTTCTAGCATATTCTTTCTGAAGAGGGCTGTTGGTTTAGCTGTTGTGACTATAAAGGTGTGTAATAACCTCAGCCTTCTAGAGTAATGTTGGCAATATGAATTTACTGTACACATGCATGCTTCTATGATATATGTTGTATATGTTTTTAAATAAATGTGCATAGCAGATGCACGTGTATTTTTAATTTTTAATTTTTTTATTTTTGGGAGAAAGCAAAGTAAAATATCTTTATTACCTAGGGACAACCTAAAGTTTATCGATAGAACACAGAAAGCAACTAGTTATAAAGGGACAAGATTGGTTAAGAACTTCTGTTCATTTAAAGATTCCATAAGGGGGCGCCTGGGTGGCTCAGTGGGTTAAAGCCTCTGCCTTCAGCTCAGGTCATGATCCCAGGGTCCCCGCATCGCATCGGACTCTCTGCTCAGCAGGGAGCCTGCTTCCTCCTTTTTCTCTGCCTGCCTCTCTGCCCACTTGTGCTGTCTGTTAAATAAATAAATAAAATCTTCTAAAAAATAATAAAGATTCCATAAGGAGGGGCCTAGGTGGTTCAGTGGGTTAAAGTCTCTGCCTTCAGCTTGGGTCATGATCCCAGGGTCCTGGGATCGAGCCCCGCATCAGGTTCTCTGCTCAGCAGGGAGCCTGCTTCCCCCTCTTTCTCTGCCTGCCTCTCTGCCTACTTGTGATCACTGTCTGTCAAATAAATAAATAAAATCTTGAAAAAAGATTCCATAAGGAGAGGGGGAAGATGAGCTACAGAGTGGGTGAAGGTATTTGTAATACATATATCCAATACAGAACTCCTACCCACAATGTAGAAACAACTTCTATAAATCAATAAGAAAAAAGATGGACAGCCCAACAGAAAAATGGACAAGTCACTTCCTAAAAGAGGATATCCAAGTTCTTCTTTTTATTATGTTATGTTAGTCACCATACTGTACATTATTATTTTTTTGATGTAGTGTTCCATGATTCATTGTTTGCATATAATACCCAGTGCTACTTGCAATATGTGCCCTCCTTAATACCCATCACTGGGCTAACCAATCCCCTCACTCCTCTCTCTTCAGAAACCCTCAGATTGTTTCCCAGAGTCTGTAGTCTCTCATGGTTCATCTCCCCCTTCATTTTCCCCTTCCTTCTCCTAATGTCCTCCATGCTATTCTTTATGTTCAGAATAAGTGAAACCATATGATAATTGTCTTTCTGTGCTTGATTTACTTCACTTAGCACAATCTCTTCCAGTTCCATCCATGTCATAGCAAATGGTGGGTATTCATCCTTTCTGATGGCTGAATAATATTCCATTGTATATATGGACCACAGCTTCTTTATCCATTTATCTGTTAAAGGGCATCTCAGCTCCTTCTACAGTTTGGCTATTGTGGACATTGCTGCTATGAACATTGGGGTATATGTGCCCCTTCTTTTCACTACATCTGTATCTTTGGGGTAAATACCCAGTAGTGCAATTGCTGGGTCATAGGGTAGCTCTATTTTTAACTTTTTGAGGAAACTCCACACTGTTTCCCAAAGTGGTTACACCAACTTGCATTCCCACCAACAGTGTAAGAGGATTCCCCTTTCTCCACATCCTCTCCAACATTTATAGTTTCCTGCCTTGTTAATTTTTGCTGTTCTAACTGGCATAAGGTGGTATCTCAATGTGGTTTTGATTTGTATTTCCTTAATGGCTAATAATGTTGAACATTTTTTCATGTGTCTGCTGGCCATTTGTATGTCTTCTTTGGAGAAGTGTCTGCTCATGTCTTCTGCCCATTTTTTGACTTGATTATTTGTTTTTTGGGTGTTGAGTTTGAGGAGTTCTTTACAGATTTTGGATAACAGCCCTCATTTGCAAATATCTTCTCCCATTCAATGTGTTGCCTCTTTGTTTTATTGACTGTTTCCTTTCCAGCAGGTTATTTTAACCTCTCAGCACAGGTGAGTAGTGATACTGTGAGCTGGTATTGATGTGAGAGGCATCCAGGCAGGACTCTGGGATGGAGTGGGAGAATATTCCTCCCTCAGAGCAGACCTCCGGGAGATACTCCTTGATCCTGATCCAACAGAAGGTTGTCACGGGACTGCAATTCAGGGGACAGGACCACCATATAAGTCACACTGTGTGAAGTCTGTCTGGCAGTGGGGCTGTCCCTGGATACTGTCACTATCATGCAATCAATGCAGTAGACTTAGAAGACATGGGTGTAGCCTGGCGTCAGTAGCTGTAGACAGCGCCCTCTGCATGCCATGCAATGTAATGGCAATAAAAATGATGGCACTATTGTTAGCCCCTTCCTTTTTACCAGCAGCAGCATGATGCTGTCAAGAAGAGGGAAACTGGAAAGAATCAGAAAAATTCACCCAGCCCACCCTCTGCCTTCTTATGGAGCCATGTGAGTTTAGACACTAAACCAGATATTTCCCTGGGTCCAGTGTTGCTGACACATTCACTCACTTGCTTGGCTTCACTTGGGAGTTCATGGAGCCCGTCAAATATTTAGAAACAGGAACTGATTGTTGTGGTGGGGATGGCAAGGAAGGAACAGAGGTGGGATTAGCCAAGGCCACCCCCACCCCCCGTTCTGGCAGTTGATACTCATGTGTCCTACTGTTCTGGA
>ML108333.1:0-124296 GCA_003697995.1 Taxidea taxus jeffersonii
TGGGGTGGTTTGTAAGAGCCAGTGCTCGTAGATTTAGGAACAAATGCATCATCGATAATATTTAGTGACTGCCCAGAACAACTGTTATCATGGTGACTGTGCTAGTGTGCTCCACTTCCCCATTTCCAAACTCTCCAGGGTAGCTGAGGCTGCGGTGGGTGGCTGACCCAGCAGTAGAATGCCATCAGGAAGCAGAATGGCCCTTTTAGTCCCACTTTCACCCCTTCCATAAGGATTGATTGCCTAAGGTTTGGGATAGAGACCTGGCTGTTCCCCTCAGGGTCACAGTCATAGGCAAATCCTCCCTCCTGTATTGGATACCCCCCTCTGACAAAGAACTCACTACTTTACAAATCAGCAGCTCATCCCAGCAAGGAATAGGGTTATTCTGCCATCCAAGCAGCCGACCTCGCTCTTACAGACAGTGGCTGTTGTGCAAAGCCTCAGCAAGTCAACACCTGCCTCTGCCAACCTGAGAACAATATGATCTAAATTTAATTGCCTCCTGAGGCAACTGTTTGCTATAGAATGTAATTTACAATGGCCAATAAATCTTGCAGAGGAACAACATCATTTGCCTCCCTAAAAGCACAAACACTTCCATTGCTCAAGCCTCTGTGTCACACACCTCCAGGTCCCACCCACAGTCCCCCTCCCCCTGTACCCTCTGACCATAGGCTCCCAGCTCAGGACAGCCTGAGAGAAGTCACCTAGCTCCTCCATGTCTTGATGTCTCTCCGTGTGTCAATAAAAACACACAAGCAAACAAATAAACCCACTAATAAACGCATTTGTCCTGCAAAACATTACAAACAAAACGCTCCTCTCTGACACCACTCCAAAAATCATTTCCCTCCTGGGCCCAGAGATAAGGACTATCAAATTGGGTAAAATCTTCCAGAACCTTCCTTATGTATTTTCATAAATATATGTATCCACGATGTAGAAAAATATTTAGCTTTGTTTTATGGGTGTTTTTAAACAGATGATACAACTCTAACTGTTCCTGTCTTGCTTTTTTGTCCAACAATAGACTTTGAAGATCTCTCCATGTCAGAACACAGATCTGCCTGTCTCCTAACTCCTGGGCTGCATGCCTTGGTGTGAATCTACCACAGTGTCTTTATTTAATTCCCTCTTTGATGGCATTTAATCTTTTTTTCAATTATATGAGTCCTCTGAGAACATTCAGGACCACCTTAGAACACTTTCAGGGCCCAAAGCCCGCAAAATGTTCCCAGAGACTGAGCTAAAGCTAAAAGCTGCCTTCTCCTAACTCCTAACTCCCAGCACCCTTTGCTGGCCCAGTTCTGGGAAGAAAACCTGGCCCTGGAGGTTCTTCTCATCCTGGAGCTCTCAGAGCTGGAGGGCCCATTCAAGATCTGTCCACCTGGCCTCATTTTAGAGAGGCAGCCACCAGGCCCAGAGATGTTAAGTACGTTGCACAAGGTCACACAGCACGTCAGTGTTGCTTCTTCTGGGACCCACATGAACCTGTCCAGCTCACTCAGAAAACAACACACTGCCAGTTTTTGCCCTGGGAAGCTCTGTTCCCAGGCTCAGCAGTTGCAAAAGGCCCCCAGGGCTTTGTTTTCAAAGAAGAAATGAAGCGGGAAGTATTTTTAACTGCTGGCCCCGCCTTGCTCCTGCCTTGCTCCCTCGTGCTAGCTGTCCAGGAAAGGCCGGCTTCACAGTGGCATTGCAACTCATGGAAAACAACAAACGCCCGAAATAGATGATACCCAAGCTCAGGAATGGAAAAAATTGGCTCATGCCTTCAAAAGCCTCTTTTAGAAAAAGCCAAGAATAGCTTTCAGCCTTTGGGGACCTGCTGGGGGTGAGGGAGTGAGGAGGTGTGGTGCTGGGACAGGGATCCAGCCAAGACTGAGATCGCCAAGGGCCCAACTTCCAGCCGGAAGAGTTTTGGCCACTTTCCCCCAGGGCACGTGAAAACCAGCTTCCTCAGCTCTGTCCACACAGAGAGCCATGTCCACACCCAGCTGCTTGTTCCCTCTGACTCCCCACTGCACCCCTACCCCTTAGCCCTGCCCTTCAGCTGAATCGGGAACAACTTCCTTTGTTGGGCCAGGCCTGGACTGGGAGCTCCTCCACCCCACCAAGGGCCTCGCAGGGTGGAAACCTGAGATTCTGCCTGCCCTTCCTGAGCCTGAAGGGTGAAAGCCGATTCCCTTGTGTTGGGAGGGAGGGGAACGACAAAGAGAAAAAATGGGGGTTTGGATGCCTCCACAGACAGCCGCTATGTGGCCTTGGGCAAGTCACTTGACCTGTTGGAGCCTCAGCTTCCTCCTGTGGAAACCAGTGGTAATCTTTGATTTACTCATTCATCCAACAGTTGGTCCGACTCCTTACCAGCACTGGGCTAGACACTGAGGCCATAACCACAAGCAGAACAAAGCCCTGGTCCTTTGGATCAGAAGATGTACCCCTGTCAACCTCACAGGCTGCAGGGAATTAGCCATCCCTTCTTCACACAGCTTCTGAGCCACAGCCCGGCACTAGGAGGGAGCAATGCTTTGGACCAGTGTTTATGAGACGTTATGCCAAGCATCTTACCTCGGTGATGTCATTTTCCCTGTGATGTGGACACTGTATTTATCTCCATATTACAGCCGAGGGCGTTAAAAAGCAGAGAGTTCGTGCTGGACAAGTTCAGAGGCTGGTTGGCAAACAGTAAGGAGTAAGGAAAAGCGACCTATTAAGCCCCAGGGATGGGAATAACTAAAGCCTGGTTCTCTGTGTCACTTTGTAATACAAAGTGGTAAGTAGACCAGAGGTCAATACATAGGCACAGGACAGACTTCTTGAAACGTGGGGCCTGTGCAGGTTCTTAGAAATAAGATCCCACTGTCCCTTCAACCCTGTGTTGTATCACTGTCTCCCATATGACAGAGGAGTAAACCAAGGCATGTATAGGTTAAGTGACTTTCCCAATCACCGCACAACAGGGGTTTCTGCTGTAGGTTCCTTATCACTGACAGGTTCCCAAGCCGGACCCCGCGCTCGCTCGCACTTAGAGGAGATAAGGGAAGCCAGGGGTGCGGCGCGGCGGGCTGCCGGGGAGAGAACTACGTCTCCCAGGATGCCGTGCGAGGGGCGTGTAGGGGCGGGGCCGCCGCGGGCACAAGGCTGTAATTTCTTGGTATTAAAAAAAAAAAAAAAGTAGCAAAAGAAAAGAGAGAAAGAATCAAAGCCTCAAGCGTCATGTCTAGGAATAACCTCGGAGCCAGGCCAAGTCATTATAGACGATGAGTAATCCGGTTAAGTCATTTCTCTAAACACCATTCCTTGTAAGAGAATTAAAATATCAGTTTACATCAGAGCGGGAGAGGCAGGCTCCAGAGGCCCGGCCGGGAGCGCAGCCAGGAGGGGGCGCGGCTGGCGCTCCTCTGCGGCTGGGCCCTGCCTAGGTGGCGAATGGATGCCAGGGTCCTGACAGCTGGACCCTGGGCTCTGGCGGGTGGCCAGCTAGTGAGGGGAGTAGGGGTGGGGAGCGGCCCGCCAGGCCTCGGTTTACGTTGGTAAGTGCTTCAGTTTGGGGCTGCCCCCTGTTGGAAGAATCCGTGTCCCTCTTGGGGGCAGCCCTGCAAGGTGAATGGTGGTGGGACTACACGGGGGGGGGGGGGGGGGGGGGGGAGTGTTGGGGTACTCTTTTCTTCAGTGACCCCCACTTCCTCCCGGATTTAGAATCCATATCTCGGCAACTGCAGGTCTACTGTTGGAATCAAGGGTTGGGGACTAGCCTGGGGACACGGAGAGAGGAAAAGAGGGGTCTCCAATCTCATGGGAGGTGCCGAGTTCCCTTAAACCTGCGGAAAAGCTGGGGGGGGGGGTGAGTGACCACCAGCTTAGTTTTTGGAGTCCTGAGGGCAGGATTATGATGAATTGGGAGAGCGAGCTGATCAAGAAGTTGCTTCTTGACACCTAGAGGCTATTGTCTGAGACATCACCAGGGCCAATCACAGGAGTTGAGTCCCAGCTGTGAACCAGACACAGGTGTCTTCCCGCTCTGGATCCTCAACAGGTAAGGCCACTGGGGCCCAGAGACTTCCCACTGGCTTCCTGCCCTGGTCCCCCAAGGCAGCATAGAGTAATTGAAGTTCAGAGCCACTGAAGTTTGAGGCAGGCCAGGCCCAGCTCTAAGGTCCTTACACACATTCACTCTTGGCAATGAGTTAGGCACTTTAAAAATTAATTAATTAATTAAATTAACGAAAGGACAAGGGGAAAGCATACACAGGTTCACAAGTTCCCAGGAGGCTGCTCTCACTCTCAGCCCGGGTATTGGAACAGGAACCACCCAGGCTCTGCGGCCTAGGCAGTCTGCTGTCCAGTCCTGGTGAGCCTTGCTTGCTGGTGAGCTCCCAGGAGTTACTCACCATCTCTAATTTTCAATTTCCCCACGTGTAACACAGGGTTTAGCAATCTCCCCCACCCATCAAGGTTAATGTGAGGTTAGAAGTCACACAGGCCTTCAACAAATGACCATTCTGGCATTGGTGGTATTAACGGGCAAACAGCCTCTGGGCGAATTCTCCGTTTGTGGAAGAAAGTAAAGAAGTAAATAAATAACCACACGTCTTCCACCACCATTCCCCCTACCTCTTAGCACAAACAGGCATGTTCCCCTGTGTGTCCCCCAGGGGAAACCCAAGCTGAATTGCCCATCCCCCCCAGGCTCTGGTCTTGGTGATCTGGGCTGGGCCCTGAGACACTCCCCACCGCCCGACCTGATCAGGTTTTCTAAGTTTTCAGGTAGTAGCTTCAAAGTCTTGACGTCTCTGGTGGGGTCTTAGGGTCTAGCCAGGATGCCAAGATGCCAGGAGGAATTATGGGCAAGGTATATGATTCCTCTCCAACCCAAGCAGGCTCCATTAACCCCTTCAATTCTTCAAGCCTGGGCTTTGGGGTGGGGCAGGCTGCCATAATTCCTGCTCCCCCAATGAACGCTAACATCAAAACGAAAGCTGCCAGGCTTGGAGTCGTCTGGGACCCATTGGCTCCAAGAATTCAACATCCCTTAGAAGCTTCCCACTCTCCTTGCACCTCTCCCTACACTCCATCCCATGCTTGAAGGCCAGGCCTCTGAGGTCATCATCTCAGTACTATCCATCCTGAGACTGCCCCAGGCGCAGCCTGCCCTCCCTTCCTGACATCCCAACAATGTTTGAAACAGTGCCTGGCAGGAAGACCCCAAGGAGAATCCAGGTCCAAATGGTCCTGCCTGTCTCAGGCCCTCTTTCCTTCCCACTTCGCCAACCCAAAGCTCACATTCTCCCCTGTGCACTGTGCATCTTTTCCACTTCTGTGTGCCCAGGGGCACGAGTACAATCCTGTGTCCACACACTGTGCATTGGCACACACATCCCGCATGAGAGAGCCCATAGCTCACACAGAGAAACACAAATGTATACACACTCCACTGCAACTCACTAGAGAAATCACGGCCCCGAGGCTTCCTTCCCCACGTCTGAGACACCATGCTGGCCTCGGCCGAGGCCCTAAAGGGGACAGATGATTGTCCAGCCCTCCTGCCTCTCCCTAGCTGCCCCTCTGTGCCTCGGGTTCTTCAGCCATGGGCCTGGCCTGCAGGGTTTTGCTGTTGCAACTGCCTTCTCTGTCCTGCAGTGCGCAATGAAGATCCATAGAAGGGGCTGAAGGAGGGGAAGGGAGGGAGAGAAAGGGCAGGATATCCATTTCTACCTCCTCCCACTGCCTTCCCCCACCACCCTACCACATACCCTCTAGGCCTTCTCCAGGGCAGCACTTCCTAATTTTTTTTTTTAACTAATCTCTACACTGAACGTGGGGCTCGAACTCACAACCCTGAGATCAAGAGTCACATGCTCTACCGACTGAGCCAGCCAGGCACCCCAGCACTTCCCAATTTTTAAGGGCAGGATATTCTATATTTCAGCCTTGAGGTCATACACATTCCCTTTTTCTTGGAGTTTCAGGGCTGGGTAACCCTGCAGGTCTGGTGGCTGCTCCGTCCCTCTGGCCCCAGGCTGGCAGCTAGGATCAGAGCCCCCACCCCAGGTCTCCCTACCTAGTGGCCCCTCGGTGGTGGTGAGCATGATCTGGGGCCCTGGATGCCATTCAAAGCAGCACATCCTCCGTCCCTTCAGGATCTCAGTATCCCCAAGCCCCTGACCCACTGGTCTCTGCAACAGGGGGTCTCCAGGCCCCCAGTAGCGCACTCACTCTCCCAGGCCTGCCATGGCTGAGCCGGCTGTACCTCAATGGAGTGGGGGAAGCGATGAGCATCTTTCTCCCTTAGACAAGTGCCCCAAGTCAGTGAAGTCCTTCATGCTCAGTTTCCGCATCTGTAAAATGGGGATGGCGTACTAATAGCTCTCACACCTCCCATTGCAATTACATGCACCAGACAAGCTATTTCTTGTAAAGAGCTTAGAACTGTGCGTGGCAGGAGGAAGCTCTCCATATACGCCAACTCCACAGTCCAGAGCAAAGCAGAAGGCCCGGCATGAGCCAGGGCTCCCGGAAGGGAGACAGGAAACCTGGATCCCAGGTCCAGCTGTAATGAGCATATAGGCCATTCAGTCTTGGAAGGCCCCTGTCCACTCTGCCTTCCCTCCTGCTCCTGTGTGTCATATTTTGTTGGCTTTGGGGGCTTTTTAAAAAAAATAAAATAAACAAGGGCTGCATGAAACCCCTAATATTCTGGTTAAGTTTTGAAACTGCTCAGAAATCCCCTCCTCCCCTTGTGAGTCAGTGGCAGGAGTGATAAGCAGAACTGCTGGTGGGCAGCCGCGAGAGAGAAATTCTGCAAAATAACAGCTGGGCGGCCCTGTGGCCCCAGGGATTTGACATGGGGTTCGAAGAGACTTGACACGGGGTGCCGCTGGAGGGGCCGGGAGGCCCGAGGGCCTGGGGATGGGGGGCGGGGGTAGAAGATCACTGTGCCTACCCCCTGGCGTAATTTGCAATAAAAACAACTCTGAACGGTCAAATGATTGTAAAGAAGTCCCACAAGACTGACTTTTCCCGTAAGGCGATTTCGATGCTCGTTTGGAAATATCAAATTCTTTCCAAGCATTTTCTTTTTCTATTTTGGTGCCTTAAGCACGTGCTCGGCGAACCAGGCTCGAGCCCCAGGTTGTCCAGAGCCCCCGCGGGCGCCCAGCGGAGGAGGGGCCGCCGGAGGGGGCGAGGCCGGGCGGGGCCGGGCGCGGCGGCAGGGGGAGGGGGGAGGAGCGGGGAGGGGGCGCCGCCTAGGGGACCCCAGGCTCACGATTCCCGCCGAAGCCTCCCTCGGAGCAGCGGTGCCGCACCCCCACCCTCTGGGTTCGCAGGACCCGGCGGGGGTTTCGGAAACGCTTTCCTTGCCCAGCCGGATCTGAGTCAAAAGGGGGGAGCTGGTTCAAACCGAAAGAATAATTCGGTTAGCCAAGGCCGCCAATATTTCTCTGGCGCCCAAATTACTGCCAGGCAGGGAGCTCCTGGGCCTGAGCGTCGCGGGCCCCTCGGGCCTTGCTGAAAGCCCCTTGTTCCCACATAGTCCTTTTTTTTTCCCTCAGAAAAGAGGCCGGGAAGGGCTCCAGGCTGAAAGGGCTGACTCAGGGGAGGGTGCTTCCTCGTGCCCCAGGGGTGCTCCTGGGCGTCCAGGGCGGTCTGTGATCCCCCTGGCCGCCCAGAGGATTGGGGTGTTCTGAAGGAAAACTGTTTCCTTGCCCCAGTAGGCCCTCTCCTGGGTCTACCCTTCTCAGGTCATTCGACAAGCCCCTCGTGCCTCTTTGTGTTTGCACCTTCCCTTCCCTCTGCTGTTCCCTCTCCACCAGCTTGCAAAGTCCCGTACACCCTCCTGGGGATAGAGGTATGAAACTCTTCATAACTTTTCTTGGAAGTCTCATATTGACACTCCTGGGGGCCTCTACCACCTCTTCTGACAGGCCTGGCTTCCCACGGTAGAGACCTGCTTCAAACCAACTGAAAAAGAACCATCAAGTAGCTTCAGCATCCCTGACACTGACCCCCTCTCCTCAATGTCACTTCCAGGCCCCTCGGCTCAGTGGAGCTTGCCCTCTGACCAGCATCCTAGCACACACAGCAAGGCCCAAATTAACAAGGTTTTTTTTAACTACCCTTAACGGGGAGAGAAACATTGATCTATATGGAGTAGTTAATCGTATTTTTTTCAGGCTGGACTCCCAGGGTCAGTGGAACAAGTGAGACCTACGGACCCTCCTCATCCAGCCTGTGGATTCTGATTACCTCCAGACTCCCCACTCAATTCCCCAGCCTCTGCGGGCACAGAAAGTCTCTGGCTCGGGGACCCTGCTGGACTCAAGTTAGGACAGGTGTGGAAAGGAGATGCTGATGGTTCATCTTCCTGGGCTCCCAGAACACCTGGCCTGGGCCTGTTGCCCTGCGCACCTCTGATCAGCTCACCACCTCAGCACAAAATTCGTCCTGTAAGCAGGACCATTGTGAGCTCTCCGGCAGGGCCAGGAACACAGCTGCGCTCATGCCCACGGTCCTATAGACACCAGATGGCAGCGGCGTAGAGGGCCTGGTGGATGCATACCAAGGACACAAGGACAAGGCTAAGGACAAGCACAGAACATGGTCAAAGTCAGGGGTGTTTGGGGTGGGCTGGGCATTTGAGGAAGACACAGAGGCATAGACATACATATACCCCTTGCCCGGCAGTGCTAGTGGGTGGGGTTGGCAGGGCTGCTAACCTATCAGAACACGCACATTAGCCTGGTGTGTTGCTAAATTGCAGGGAGGGGAAGGAGTAGGGGGAGAGGAGGGAAGGCACCAAAATGGCCCTGTGGTGGGGCCCACTCTAGGGGCTTGGAGCAGCAGCTAATAGTGACATTGAAGTCTGTCCGTATTATAAATGGTTTAGAGCGGGATGGGGAGGTGACTATTAATCCTGAGGGCTGAAGGGAGACCCTGGCTCCTGGGAGAAAGGTGGGAGCCTCTCCATTTTAAGGAGCTGAATGAGAACTTGAGGGTAGGAAGGGGAGCAGAGGTGGTTTTGCCTTATTGTGGTACATTCTCAGAAGCTTCTCCACTTGGTTCCATTTTTATATGGTTTTACATTGTTAAGGTGTTGTTTAAAAGAAGAAAGAAAGAATATATGGGGAGCCTGGCCCGCTCAGTCAGAAGAGTGTGAGACTCTTGATCTCAGGGTCTTTAGTTCAAGTCCCATGCTGGGTAGAGAGATTACTCAAAAAAAATTTTTAAAAACCTAAAATAAAAACAAACAAAAAACCCCCAAAAGCATATGTGACAGACCTTAAGCCTAAAATATTCACTATCTGGCCCTGTCCATAAAAATTTTTGCAGTCTCCTGATTTTATGGCTGGGGAACCAAAGCTCTGGAGAAGGAAAGCTACCATCAAGACCACACTGCAAATTGGTGGCTGAGCGCTCTCCGTGCCTGCCAGGCTCCTGCTCTTCCTCCAGCATCCCAGCGACACCCGGGAGGTGGTGGCCTGCCAACCCTGGGTCAGCTGCTTATGAGAGCCAGGGGGCTGAACAGGGGACCCAGATGGATGCTTGCACCTCAAATGGTGGTGGATGCTTCTCCCCGTTTCCCTGCTGTTGCTCTGAAAGGATTATGTTTTGCTACGTTGTATCTGGGGGTCTGGTCGAAGCATAACACTGAATTCAGAGAATACAGTTGCTCATTTCTGTACATTTTCCCCCACTGTGGTCTGGCCTGTTTATCAAGAGCTCTGTTAATCACGATACCCAAGTGCATGCAGGCACAACACATAGGCACATGTAGGGACATTCTGGGGAATTGATTTTTCTGGGTAACTGAGGGTTAACTGGAAACCCGTGTCCTGACGCCTTATCGAAAATTTCTCTACAAACGGTGAGCATTTCCCCAACTTAGTATTTTGAAAAGTTCCACCACTTTCTAAATATGTGACCTTGGTTGAGTTACCTAACCTCAGTAACCTCAGTTTCCTTATCTGTAAAATGTGCACAGCAATACCTCTCTAGATTGAGCAAGCCCTAGAAAGAGGAGCTATCTGTGCCCTAGACATGGGGTCGCCCTCCCCGCGGCCATCTCTGCCCGTCAGAGGGACCGCGTAGCTGGCTGAGGCTTGGTGCGGGGATCTAGGATTCTAGTTAGGATGCCATTGTACATTCTGTCCATGTTGACATGGAGATAGGGCAGAACTGGCATCAGTCTGCAGTTTCTGTCCCAAGGAAGTCCTTCCAAGGAGATGGTTTTCTTATGATTTGCTGCTTCCTCATAAAAGCCTATACAATCAGGGGTTGCCCGCAAGGACCCGAGGACTCTTGGTCCAGAGCCTAAATGCTGTCTTGGTTTGAATTTGTCATGCCTCCTCTGAGAAAGTGTCAGCAGATGAAGGGTAGGATTTGGGCTCAGGCTTCCTGGCATTCCATCCCACCCCCAATCCGTCCCATCCTCCCTGCACACAACTCGGGACCACCTCTATGCCAGAGGGCCAGCAGGGAGAGAGGGAAGAAGGGGGAGCTTCTGGGGCCACGGGAGAAGGCAGGAAGGACATGAAGGTCATTCTGGTCTGGGGAGAAAGCTGGGCAGGCTCTGGATTCCCAGTAAGCCTAGGGGTTTGGGAAGAGGGGGGCGCTTCCGGTCTCAGTCTTGGCCTGGTGCATTCCTGGGGAGCTTTCTCAATGGTCCCCAGATGGAAGGGGCTGCCCTGAAGTGGGGAGCCCATGGGAGAATTGCTCTTGCTGGCTGTGGAGGAGGAGGAGGCAGCCATAGATGGGAGGGCGGCAACCAGGCGCCTCCTCTTCCCTCTGGTCTGAGCCCTGCTGCTTCAGCCACTTTCTCCCTCAGGGATGAGGCCAAAGGGCACACTGGGACTTTAAGCTGGAGGCATAGCAACCACCTTCAGTTAGAGGGAACAGGCTCAGGACCAGACCAACTCCCAGTCCTGCAGCTTTCTGTGTGGCCCCCCAGTATGTTACTTAGCCTCTGGGCCTCACTCTCCTTATCTGTAAGATGGAAATACTTCCCTTAGTGTTGATGTGAAGACTGTGGGGTTACTGTGTGAAAAATCAGCGTCTCGTGAGTCACCAGCCTGAGGACCAGCATCCCGCCCTCTTCTCAGAGCAGAGCACAGCCATCGGGCCCAGGGGTGGGCAGGGCCGCCTGGGTCCCCCTCCAGCTTAGTCTGTCCTAGACTCTCCCTTCCCACAGCCCACCTCGCATCCCAGGTCTTCATACAGAGGCTGCCAGGCTGGGACAGGGCCTGCAGCAGACCTCAGAGGGCTTGCTGTGGGGTGCGGGAGTCTCACTCCCCTCGGGCTGCTTTTCTCCACCTGGAGAGGGCATCCCTGGGTACCCAGAGGCTTGCCAGAGTGTGCCTGAGCTCCCAGCCCCCAGCAGAAACTGGAGGTGTGGAGGAGGAGGAAGGAGAATTGGACAGTAGAACACACATGTGCTGAACACACACACGTGTGCAAAGACTGAGTCACTATGGGGAGGGGGAAGGAGATGGCACAAAACATTCTGTTATGAATAACACAAAACCCACTTTGTATATGTATGGCACGGAGGATTTTGCAAGTGCTTTCAGCCTTGCTGTAGTCCCTGATTGCTAAAAGCTGACAATTTCCTTTCTAGGGAAAGCTGTGAATAGCTACAGTACAGTGCGGTGAGGACAATGTGAGGGGGGACCTCTGGAAGGACCTAGAGGTGAGGACTTGAGCCAGGGTCCTAGGAACAGTAGGCAGCTCATGAATGTAGGCTAATTGGTTGTTAGTGGGGTACATGGCAGAACCCTGATTTTTTTTTTTTTAAAGATTTTATTCGTTTATTTGACAGACAGAGATCAGAGGCAGGCAGAGAGAGAGGAGGAAGCAGGCTCCCCGCTGAGCAGAGAGCCCGATGCGGGACCTGATCCCAGGACCCTGGGACCATGACCTGAGCCAAAGGCAGAGGCCTTAACCCACTGAGCCACCCAGGCGCCCCAGAACCCTGATTTTAATGGGGTTGGCAAACATCAGTCAATCAACCCCCAGCATGCCTTGCAGCTGGGGTAGCCTTGAGACCTACCTACCGCTGGTCAGTGAGATGCAAGGAGTCAGCTGGGGGTTTCTAGGAGAGTCTGACCTTCCTGCCACAGGCCTGTCTTCCTCTTTGTCGCTTCCTTTTTCCTTCCTGCTTGGAAGGTGCCATGGGGTAAAGCAGCTCTCTTGAAACCATGAGGAAGAGAGCAACTTGCCAAGGAACCGGAACAGGAGTCTGCGAGGACACTGGATCCTTGATGGTCTGCTTGAGCACCCGTACCGGCCTGGGCTGCCCGCTGCAGGATTGGTTGTCCTATGAGCAAAATGAGCCCCTGTGTGGTTAAGCCACCATCCCTGGGTTTTTGTTACATGACATTCAAGGCAATTTTGAATGAAGTCAGCAGGCAGGTGTTGCTGGACCTCAGTCGCCCCACTAGCTAGAGGGCCCTGGAAAACTCATTTGCCCCGTCTCCTTGGCTTCTCTGTAAACCAGACATTGGATAAGAGAACATTTGAGGTTTTTAAAATTTTTTGTTAAAGTTTTCTTTATCTGATGGAGAGAGAGAGGGAGCACAAGTAGGGAGGAGGGTTAGAGAGAGAAGGAGGAACAGGCTCCCCGCTAAGCAAGGAGCCCCATTTGGGACTTGATTCCAGGACCCCGGGGTCCTGACCTGAGCCAAAGGCAGACGCTTAACCAACTGAGCCACCCAGGTGTTCACCCCTCTCCCTGGAAAAATGACTGTTTTAATAAGAACATCTGGCTCTGCACATTTCTGCTGCCTAACAAGTGTATGCCTTCCTTCAGTTTACAGATGCCAGCAGTTGAAGGAATTATGTCTAAAATTAGATTAGATTATGTTGAAGGAAAGACTGTCTTTTTTTTTTTTAAGATTTTATTTATTTATTTATTTGTCAGAAAGAGAGAGCGAGAGAGCGCACAAGCAGGCAGAGTGGCAGGCAGAGGCGGAGCAAGAAGCAGTCTCCTTGCTGAGCAAGAAGCCTGATACGATGCAGGTCGATCCCAGGACCCAGGGATCATGACCTGAGCCGAAGGCAGCAGCTTAACCAACTGAGCCACCTAGGCATCCTGGAACGATTGTCATCTTAAAGTTTCTGGGGCTCTGGGAAGGGAGGCCTGGAGTTTAAAAGGCCTGGAGATTAGCCCTTTGTTTAAAATCTGCCACTGTGATTGTGGTTTGCCAGTTTTTCCTTGTAATTCTGTAAATATTTTGCTGTGTATATTTTGAAGATATTAGGTATAATCAGGTTGAGGATTGTTATAGTCTATTGGTGACTTATTCTTTTATCATCATATAGTGTCTCCTTTTCCCCTAGCAGTTAAAAGTCTATTTTGCCTAGTGTTAAAACTGCTATAGTATCTTGCTTTTGATTAGTATCTGCTTAGTACAAAAATGCTTCCAATACTTCTAGCTCAGAATGTCTGAGGCATATCTCCCAAAACAGCTTATAGCTAACGTGGTAAAAATGGAGCCCGAGAATCTCTGCCATTAAGTGGCAAATGTAGTCTGTTTACATCTATTGTCATTATTCATACATTTTTATTTAATTTGCTCTTTTATTTATCTTATATTTACCATGTTCTTGCTTTGCTTCTTGTCTCCTTTTGCCACCTTCTGTTAGGCTGGTCATATTTTCTTTATGCTCACCCCTTTTCCCTATACTGGTTTGGATGGTGCATATTGTATTTTTATTCTTTTAGAGGCTAATTTACAGCTCTGTCATGGCTATCTGACTTAACAAAGGTGAAATTAATCAGTGTCTTTATACTTTTCTGCAGTAATGCCAAAGCTCTTAAAAACTTCCACTCCAATTACTCTCCTCTCACTTTCCATGCATTGTTATCTAATATTTTATTTTGCCTTATTTTTAACATCTCAAATTGTTTATTATTGGTGGTGGTGGTATAAATGAGTGACCTTTCTGTTCTATTTTTAATTTTAAAAAGTTTAATTCCAGTGTAGTCAACATATAGTGTTATATCTGTTTCAGATATACAATATAGTGATTCAACAATTTTTTTTTAAGACTTTATTTATTTATTTGTCAGAGAGAGAGAGCGCGAGCACAGGCAGACAGAGCGGCAGGCAGAGGCAGAGGGAGAAACAGGCTCCCCGCAGAGCAAGGAGCCCGATGTGGGACTTGATCCCAGGACGCTGGGATCATGACCTGAGCTGAAGGCAGCCGCTCAACCAACTGAGCCACCCAGGTCCCGTGATTCAACGATTCTATACATTACGCAATGCCCGTCACGGTAAGTGTGTTTTTCACCCTCTTCAGCTAGTTCCCCCGTCTCCCTATCCTCCTCCCCTTCAGTAACCCCCCATTTGTTTTCTATAGTTAAGAGTCTGTTTTTTGGGAAAGAAAGAATCTGTTGGTTTGACCCTTTTTTCCCTTTATTTGTTTTGTTTCTTAAATTCCACATATGAGTGAAGTCATGTGGTATTTGTCTTTTTCTGACTTATTTCACTTCGCATTATACCCTCTAGATCTATCCATGTCATTGCAAATGGCAAATTTTAGAAATTTTAAAAATTTATTTTTATGGCTGAGTAATATTCCATTGTGTGTCTATCCCTCATTTTCTTTATCCATTCATCTACTGAAGGACACTTGGAGTGCCTCCATCACTTGGCTATCATAAATAATGCTGCAATAAACACAAGGATGCCCAAATCAATGACTGTTAAGATTTATACATTTATGCATAAGATTCTCTTATAACCTCTATTATTATGGATAAATTGTCTTCAATCAATATAATTATTGCTCCTTTTTAAGTAAGCCATGTTTTCCCTCTGATTGCTTTTACTGTCTCTTTGGTGTTCTGCGGTGTCTATATTTTTATTTTTCCTACCTAGGACTCAGTGTGCCTTTTGAATCTGAAGAGGTATATCTTGTTTCCATTCTAGCAAAATTTCATCCGTTCGATCTGTTCTTCAAAGCATCCTAATCTTTTACTATCATTTTTATCTCTCCCTTTATAATGATTTTAACATCCTGATGTGATATCCTTTTCAGCTTGTTCTGTCATCCCAAATTCTTGGGGATAATGGTTTTTCTATTTGTTATACTTGCCAACGCTCCTTCACAGTAGGTGGTTTCTTCGTGTGATTTGTAACGTGTTTGTGAGCTCATCTTCAGTGAGACTGTTTTGTTCCGCGGGAGCCCAGCGTGTCCCGGGTTGTGAAAGTGGCCTCAGAGATCTATTCTGTATTGTTTGTATGAACAGCTCCAAGGACTCAGCAAGGAAATATTTTTTGTGTTAATTTTTCATCTTGGGAACTCTTTGCCCCATGGACACTATAAATTTAGATGCTACTTCCACGAATACTTCAGGTCTTAAGTCTTGATTTTTCCCAGGAATCTTTCCTCCCACTGGGAGCCCTAAGCCAAGACAAGACTCACTGTCAGCTCTAGGTCAGTGTGTCGATTTTTTCCTGAGGGCGCAGCACACACATGTCCCTGTACCCACGTACAAGGACCCGCGTGCTGGGGTCCTCATGCTCAAAGCCTTCCTTCCTTCACCTGGTGCCTCTGGCTGCCACCCTTTCTCTCTTTCCCTGCACCCCGTGACTGCTCGCTTTCCTCTGATCGCCATTCTCTCCTCTCATAGCAATGGCATGCCCCAGTTTCTAGCTTGGCACAGGACTGTCCAGAATAAAGGTTACATTTCCTAGACCTTGTCACTGCATGTGGCCACGTGATTAAGCTTTGGTCAACGGGAGGCAAGCTGAAGTGAGGGGCCCCGGGAACCTTCCTGGCTGTGCCCTTTGAAAGGAAGGGGTCTTCTGTGCCCCGCCTTGACTCTCCCCGTGCCAGCAGTTGTCTTTCTTAGTTTCCAAAAAGGGGCTGAGTCTATCTAGAATCATCTCTGTGGAGTCTGTGGCTGGCCCTCACCTCCTGCTAGACTGCCTTCTAGCAAATACGTAACTCCTCACCCAAATCACCAGCTTGGGCTGCTCATGTTCCTGTCCAGACATGTGGTTGAGCCAGGGGCTGCCCTGGCCAGACTGGGTCAGAGGTCCTCAGGGCTCTGGAGATGCACAGTGTTCATGATTCACTCCCCAGTGAGCCCACAAAGGGCTCCAGGGGATCTGTCCTCCAGTAGGAAAAGCATAGGGCACTCCCATAGCCCTAAGAAATGCACTGATGTCCCCTCAATAAGGGGAGGGCTGCCCCTTCAATAGTAAGGGCTGGTGGTTGCTAATAAGTGCAGTCCGCTGTGCTAAACAGGTACCCATTCAACCCTATCAGCCCTCGAGGTGGGCCCCTTTGTTCCCATTTTGCAGTTGAGAAGGCTGAGGCTTAGGAAGGGCAATCCGCTTGCCTGGGTTGGGGGGAATGGCTGTTAAGTGGCAAACCCAGCTCTGTCTGACTCGAGTTTATTCACTTGTTCACTCCATTGTCCTTCCTGTCTTGTAACTCTGGAGGGCCCATCTCATTCCTCCAGCTCAATACCTGGGCACCCCTGCCCCACTGATCTCATTCATCCACCACTGTACGACCTGCCTGCCCAGCCCTGTTCTCTTGCCTAAGCTTCTGCTTGGATTCCCAAGTGCCCTTGAGCCCTCTAACCTGATGGCTTGCAGCCGCCTTAGACTCAGATCTCTTCCCAGACTTGTATTCCTCTGAAACTAGCTCTCAGCAGGTGTGGGACCCTCCCCTGGTACCTGGCATCACTCCCCACTGTCGCCAGGCCTTGGCTTCGGCTCTCCTGTTGTGCCTTTCTCAGCCCTGCATTGCTGCCTCCTTGCTGGCCCAACCCATCACTCCTGGTGCTCTGCACCTGTGCTCCACCCTGTGTTGCTCTGCCTGGTGGATCTTTCCCCAAAGCAGATTGTTCTAGGACCCTGGCCCAAGGCTCCTGCTCAGAATCCTGTGGCTATTCCCTATTTTCAAGTCCAACCCCCCTGAGCATGGCCATTGTGACTGAGTTCCTTGCTGCCAGCTCTGTCCATGCTCTGGAGGACCAGTGTTCCTCTCTACCACTGGGCTAGATAGGGCTTGCTGCCTACCTAATATGCATTTTCTCTTTCTTCCTTCACTAGAGAACCCTGACTTTTAGCAGCTCCCCCAATGAGGACTACGTTTTTCAGCTTCCCTAGCAGCGAGTTGTGGCCACATGACAAAATTCAGGCCAATGAGATGTCAATGAAAATGTTACATAAGCCTTCCAGTGAGTTGGCTTAGAGGGAATTGACTTATCTGAGAGGAATGCCCTTTTGGGTCTGTCTCCTTCTGGCTGCCTGTAATACTGATGTGCTGGCTGGAGCTCCAGCAGCCCTTTTGGTCCATAAAGTAACCTTGAGTCTGGAGGCATGTGCTAGAATGGTGGAGCAGAAAAGTAGAGAGAACCCCGGGCTCCTTATGGCCACAGAGCTGTCATGGTTACCCTGGACTGCCTACATTCAACTTATTTTATGTGAAAAAGAAATAAACAGATCTTCTTGAAGCCACTATTCTTTTGGATGTTCTGTTATACGCAGGCAATCCTGATCTTAACGGATACAACCAGATAGCTTTGGGCACAATTACATTTCTGTGTGTGCATATGAGGTTCCTCCTTCCTGGAATGCCTGTTTTCCCTTTCTTGCTGTTGAAGGCCTAATTATGTTGCAGGTATCAATTTTAATATCTGTGACTCCATAAAACCTTCACTCATTCCCTGGGCATAACAAGCCCCTAGTGCACAGGCCCTGGGTTTTCCCAGGCCTCGGTTTGGTCTTCTTATAGCACTTACCTAAGTATCGGGGCATACTTGAATTGACCGAAGATCAAGAAGTGGGTTTTCTTCAATCTCTGGTTGCCCAGAAATTAGTACCGTACTTGCTACATAGGAGGTGCTCAATAAATTTTTTGTTGAATGCAGACACACACACACACACACACGACACCCCAAGGGCAGCTGCCACAAACTTTCAGGACAAACTCCCAGACACATGTGTGTGGGTAAAGGGGAACACAAGGAGAAGGAAAACAGGAAACCAACCTCAAACCCAAACCTCTCCCTTTCCCCTTTTTCTTACCTCTGAGCAGTCAATTGGTCACCTAGGGTGACTCCCTCCTCTGGCTCCCCTCTCTGAAGGGCTCCACACTCACACCATGAAGGGTGCCCTGGTGCTGGCAGGGCAAGAGCCAGAGAGCCTAGGGCAGTGAAGGGCCACAGCAGAACCAGGACCCAGAAATATCTGGATAGGGCAGCAGGATGGAGGGAACAGCACAGACCTAACTAGGGGCTAGCTACTTGGCTGGTACACCCTAGCCTCCCTCTCCTGACTTCTGGACCCCAAGGACCAGGGTAGGAGTCTAGCTATTGACCCAGAGGAATGGTGGCCTCCCAGAGTTGTTGGGGGGATCGTCAGCAGAAATCGAGTGGACAGGAAGGAAGACAAGTGCCCAGGGCGGCAGATGGGAGCTTGTGTGGTCCCCAACCATTTCCCTCCAGGGTACCAGACTCAGTTCCATTTCTCCCCACCAGGCGGCAGTGCTAGCTAAGCCCTCTGGCTTTTTAGGGCAGGTTTTTCCAAGGAAGTGTGGCTACTCCGTCTTTCATCACCTTACTCAGAATCAGGGTTTTGGGGCTGGAAGGGAATTTAGCCAATATGTAATTAAGGAACAATTAACATGCGTTTTGAGGGTCCACCTGGACGAATTTTTCCATATGTGTTTATATCACCCAATCAAGTTAGAGGACAGTTCCAGCACCCCAGAGGCTCCTTTGGGCCCCTTCCCAGTCAGTAATTCCCAAAGTTGTGCACTACCCTGATTTCTAACACCACGGATTAATTTAACCTGTTTTTAAACTTCGTATAAGCAGAGGCACACAGTGGGGCCTTTTTGGATCTTCTCTTAAGGCAAGATCTCATCAGTGAAGTTTAACCATGTTGTTGTGGCTAACAGTATTTTGCTCGTTTTTATTGCCACAAATCTTCCACGGTGTGACTACATGGCAATATTTTTCCATTCTCCTGTCGATGGGTACGGGAGGCTGAATTCCCCAGGGAGAAGCCCCTGAGACAGAGATTACTGATGGGACTCATTAGCAAGTGTTCTGTGGAAATGGGACTGGATGGGGAGAGAGCCAGACTACAGTCCTTGCACAAGAACCTCAGCTGACCTCATGAGGGTAGCACTCCACCTACTGGAAGTTCTTCATTCCTGAAGTGGGAGCTGAGCAGCACATCAGAGTGTCCCGCACAATGGACATTTGGGCTGTTTCTAGTCTGGGGTTATTATGAATAACGCCGCTCTGAGCATTCATGTACTGGTCTTTGGGGACATATGCACCGAGCCTGTCAGGCATTCCACTAGGAGTGGCATCTCTGGGTCACTAGGTAGGCAGACCAGCAACTTTAGAAGAAACTGACAAATCCTTGCTGACCACCTACTGTGCACATGGCCCTGATCTCTCTAGGGGCCAGTTTCTAGGCATGGCAGCCCCTTGCCCTCCGAGCTTTCATCCCAGTGGGGAAGCCGAACACAGCAAGTATAATAAGGTAGGGGTCCCAGGGCCCTGGTGGGTGGAGAGACAAGGGGCTGGGCTGCTTAGCTGTCCCCAGATTGGGCTGGGTTCCCACTGGCTTCCCATTTCTGCTCCATCACAGTTGGCGTGAACCCTGGGCAAATGCTCAGCTCCCTCAGCTGTGCGGTGGGGATTGAATCAGCTGTCCGGCAGCTAGCTTCTCAGAGGGCTTAAGGCTACTTAGGAAATGCTTCTGTGGAAGCCCTTTGAAATGATGGGGGACCTGGGGCGCCTGGGTGGCTCAGTGGGTTAAAGCCTCTGCCTTCGGCTCAGGTCATGATCTCAGGGTCCTGGGATCAAGCTCCACATGGGGCCTCTCTGCTCAGCGGAGAGCCTGCTTCCCTTCCTCCCTCTGCCTGCCTCTCTGCCTACTTGTGATCTCTCTCTGTCAAATAAATAAATAAAATCTTAAAAAAAAAAAAAAAGAAATGATGGGGCCTTGGGCAAAAGATGAGGGCTGAAAGCCAGTGAGGGAACCCTGGGGAGGGACAGAGGGACTATGAGGAGCCTCAGGGTCAGGAGAGGAGGTGCGGAGGTCTCGGAAACTTCAGCCCTCTGACCTCCCTTCCTGGGGGTGCCCCTCCTAGCTTTGAGGGCTTCAACACATCCTGCAGTACTGATTACAACCACCAGGGGACGCCTTGAGAACTGTCGGGGAGGAAATGTGCTCAACAGTTATGTAGGTCGCTTGGAGGGGAGGGAAGGACCCATTGAGGTGGCATCTGCCTCACTCAGACAACCCGTTAGCAACAATCCATAAAACTCCTACTGTGGGGTCAGCACAGTCAGACAGGGAGGACCACCAAATGCTCAGAAGGCTGCAAAGTGGCCTAAGCAAAGAAGGGTGGAAGAGACATAGTGACACCGGGGATGCAAGCTCCCCACGGACCCCACGATTCAGACATCTGGCTCCTAGCTGCCTCTGGCCAGAGTCCTGTAGCCCTTAGTTGCTGTTTGTTTGGTTTTTTTTTTAAGATTTTATTTATTTACTTGAGAAAGAGAGATCGAGAGCAAGAGAGAACATGATTGGGGTGAGGGGAAGAGGGAGAAGGCTCCCCGCTGAGCAGGGAGCCCTATTCGGGGCTCCATCCCAGGATTCTGGGATCGTGAGCTGTGCCGAAGGCAGACGCTTAACTGACTAAGCCACCCAGGCGCCCCATAGTTACTGTTTTAAAAACCTATAAAAATGTTGGGGCCCCTGGGTGGCTCAGTGGGTTAAAGCCTCTGCCTTTGGCTCAGGTCATGATCCCAGGGTCCTGGGATCCAGCCCTGCATGGGGCTCTCTGCTCAGCAAGGAGCCTGCTTCCTCCTCTCTCTCTGCCTATTTCTCTACCTGCTTGTGATCTCTGTCTGTCAAATAAATAAATAAATAAATAAATAAAATCTTTAAAAAAAAATAAAAACCTATAAAAATGCCTCAGGAGGGGCACCTGGGTGGCTCAGTGGGTTAAGCCTCTGCCTTCAGCACAGGTCATGATCCCAGGGTCCTGGTATTGAGCCCTGCATCGGGCTCTCTGCTCAGCAGGGAGCCTGCTTCCTCCTCTCTCTCTGCCTGCCTCTCTGCCTACTTGTGATCTCTGTCTGTCAAATAAATAAATAAAATCTTTTAAAAAATGCCTCAGGAAATAAGATTAAGTTGCATCCCAAAAAGTCCACAGGACACTCTTCTGCCTGAGAAAACAAACACAATGTGCCATGTCTGCAAGAAAAAAAATAAGAAAGGTAGTTTGCAGCTTAGCAATAGTTCTAGGATGGAGAACTTCCCCCCTGTGCTCTAGAGATGACGGCACTAATGCAGTCTGCTGAGAATTATCCCCAATCCCAGGCCCCGAAAAAGGAACAACCAGGTCCCTGAGCAGAAGCACCAGCTCATCACAGTCAGAGAGCTGCCTGGTGATCAAGAAAGGAAATACTAAAGGGGAGTCTGGGTGGCTCAGTCTGTTAACCGTCTGCCTTCAGCTCGGGTCATGATCCCAGGGTCCTGGGATCGAGTCCCACATCAGGCTCCTTGATCAGCTGGGAGCCTGCTTCTCCCCTTCCCTCTTCCTCCTGCTGCCTCTGCTTGTGCTCTCTCTCTCGAGTAAATAAAATTGTAAAAAAAAAAAAAAAAAAAAAGAAATATTAAAGCCAGCATAATCCCTAATCAATTAGCATGATCCAAAACCCCAGGCCCTTACCCTGGATTTTCATCTTTTAAAAACTCTTGCTTGTAAGCCATCGGGGAGCTCAGGACTGGGAGCATTAGCTCCCCATTTTCCTGGGTGGTGCCACACCAACAAATAGCCTCTTTCTTTACTGCAGACACTCTGTTGGCTTCTATGGGCTTGGATCAGTTACAGTAGCATGGAGGTTAACTTACTGGCTCTCAAGCCAGACGTCTGAGGCCAAGTCCTGATTTATAGTTTACTGCCTTGTGATTGTGAACCATGTGCTTCGCCTCCTTGTGCCTCAGTTTCCCAGTCTGTAAAATGGGAATGATTGCAATAAATAGTTTTGAGACATTGCCACGAGGATTAGCAAGTTAATACGGTCCTAGACTTAGTAAGTGTATGATGTGGCTACCTGGGCACCCCTGTGCCCCAAATGTCAGGCCTGAGGCAGGATGGCAGCTCCTCAGAAGGCTGACTCCCACTTGAGGTCCTGAAGGTGGAGCTAGACCACAACAGCCTGTTGGCATCAGGTAGCCCGGTGTCTACAGCTTGCCAGGTAATTTTCCACTAGGGCTGAGGGGACTTCCCTGATAAGCTTCCATAATCACTTCTATAAGATTGTGGCTTATCAACAGGGTGCTCTTGGCTCCAGACCTCTGGACACTGCCCAAGTTAGCCAGTGATGCAGGTGGAGCCAGGGTGAGGGAGCACGGATGGATCTCTGGGCCCCACCAACGCCCAGAGATAAGGTGATGCCCTAAGCCTGTATCCCTCAGGTTGGGACCATAAAGCGTGGGGCCCTTGCCTCAGACTGGACCAGCTGGAACCATCAACCTTGGACTCACCATGATTGCTCTCGACTTTTCTCACCAGTTTGCCTTTGGCCTTTGGGAGACTGCTTCTGGACGGGGAAACCGAGGGAGGCTGGCCAGGGGTGTGGTGTGGAAGAGAAGGTCCAGGGTCCAGGCAACAGCTTCTGAGGGCAGCTGGATCCAGGCTGCTGTCACCTGTCCGTTGCCAAGGCTAGAATCACAACATGTTAGGGCTAGAAGGGCCCAGAAACCAGCTCACCTTAGCTTCCTACTTTACATGTGGGGACACCGGGGCACGGGGAAGAAAGGGGAGGGCAAGAAAGCACAGGAAGCAGAACTTGGGTCTCCAGACTCTCCATCCTTTCCCACCTCAACAACTTCCCCAGCCCAGGCACCAGCACCACTTCTCTGGGGATAGGCATGGGGATATCCATCCCCTTGACTGAGTTCAGTACTCTGATCATGGCCTTGATCTGGGGTCTTGGGAAGGGCTGAGCCTGGAGGTGGGGGGCCAGGGTACCCATTAGCCTCCAAACTAACGCTGGGCCTTGCCACCTGAAGTCGGTTCCACAGAACCACCTTGTTAGAAAAGTAAAATCCCAGCCTGTAGCCCCAGGCCTTCAAAACCTATCAGCATTTTAATAAGATTCCCCAGGTGATACCCATGACTGCCTAACTGCAGCGGTGTGAGAAGCACTGGTCGGAATAAGCCATTTTCCCTCTACCAGCCTCCGCTTTCCTACAGATGTGGGCAGGGCAGAAGATCTCTGACTTTTTTTGTTTTTGTCTATAAATAGACTCCACACCCAACATGGGGCTTGAACTCACAACCCTGAGATCAAGAAGTTAAGGTGGACCTTTGACTTCTTTGCACGGCTGGCTAACACACCAGCAGGCAGGCCTCCGCCATGACCTCCTGCGGGACAATATGCATTTTGTAGCGTGGAACATGGAATTGAAACTCCAGCAGGGGGGCCAATCAATACCTCTCCCATTCTGCTGACTTACCCCTCTCCTCTTACCCGTCCTGAGACCCAGGCTGAGGCAACTCCACAGGTCCTGGGACGCAAGCTACTTGAGCAACACTGATTAGGCACCCACTGTGTGCCCGGATCTGTAGCAGTGAATGTCCACCCTGGCTGGACATTGGAGTCATCTGGGGGGCTTTTTAAAAACAAAAGATGCTGGGGGCACCTGGCTGGCTCAGTCGTTAAGTGTCTGCCTTCAGCTCAGGTCATGATCCTGGGGTCCTGGCGTCAAGGCTCCCTGCTCAGTGGGAAACCTGCTTCTCCGGCTCCCACTCCCTCTGCTTGTGTTCCCTCTCTCGCTGTCTCTCTCTCTCTGTCAAATAAATAAATCTTAAAAAAAAAACAACTAAAAACAAAACAAAACAAAAAACTAAACAACTAATGCTGGGCCCATCCCAGGCCACTGAAATCAGAGTCTCTGGGGGCAGGTCTGGGCGTGAGTACTTTACTAATATGCTGCAGGCAATTATAATGCACAGCTGGCCTGAGAACGACGGGTCAGAAGTAAGGGAGAAGTCTATCCTAAGTCCTACCAAGGCCATCTGCGGAGTCCCTGCTTCCTTTCGATCGGCCAGCCGCAGCCGGTCTGCTGCGAGCCAGGGACAATCATCAGGAAATTCCCCTGATATCATAACCCGTGACAGCAACCTCTAATTAATCATCAACCATGTAACATGATCCTGGCCCATAACAAGGAGACCCACTGAATCTTTGGAAACCTGTCCACGGGCCTTCTCCAGACAATTCCTTCCAGACCCAGGGACCTGTACCTGAGGACCCTCGGCTGATGGGGGCCCAGCTCTGCTCCCAGGCTGGTAAGTGGGAGCCCTAAGCTTGGTCCCTAGACCAGGGATGCAGAAGGAGAAGGGAAGCTGTGGAACCTTGGGTGACTCACTTTTCCCTGGGGCCTCAGTTTCTTCATCTGCAGGCCAGGGCCCATGCAAGCCCTGACAGCTTATGGGGCTGCCAGAAGCTTCAACCAAAAGGTTACCAGCACTGTAATTCTCTGAGAGCCTCACCTCAAACCACAACGTGCCCTCAGCGCTCAGGGCAGGAGATGGAGACCCTGGGCTTTTACCACCAGAGGTCTGGACTGCATCTCAGAACCCTGCTCCTTCCCAGGAAGAGAGCCCGGAGCCTCAGCCCTTAGCTCCTGAGGGGCCCCGGAGGCTCACACCCCAGCAGCAGGTAGCCCCCAGAACTGGGGAGGTGGGGAGGGATGTGATCTGGAGGGTGAGGACCAAGCCACCATTGCTGCTGCTGCTTCTGTGGCAGCTGTGGATTTCAGGTCACAGTGGTGCCATAAAGGAGACGGCCTGGGAGTGCAGGTGCTGGAGCTGGGCCTTCTCCTCTGCTCCTGGCTGCCGAGTGGTACAGAAGCACCCCAGCTCAGCTCCCTCTGCGTGCCTCCCTGCAGGTTGTGGGAAGAGTGAAGGACGCTGTAAGGGTTCAAAGGTGCCTGGCACCCAAGAAGCTTGATGGATGGAGGGGTGGTGATGGAGATGATGAAGATCCAGGGAGGTCCTCGCTGAGCAGAGGGCGGACCTTCATCACTTCTGATTCCAAGAGACTTACTCCAAAGATTCTCTTTGAATGGGGGGTGGGGTGTATGGGGGGTGGGGACTTTCAAAAGTCACAATGCCTGCCCAAGTGGGCCGTTAACTCCTCACGTTCAGGATCTCCAGCTAAGGTACCTGGAGACCCAGGGACGTGGCTGGCCATATATATCAATTTCATTGGTGGATAAGGAGACCTCTACCCAGAGGGGCAGTGACCTATGTAGGCAAGCAACAGAGGGGGGACTAGAATCTTGGTATCAAACATGGCTCCCTCCATGAGCCTCCTGGATGCCTCAGCAGCTCTGCAGTGGGCCCAAAGACAGTCCTTCTGATATCAGGGCCCTCAACTCTGGCTCCTGGCCACCGGCTGTGCCTACTTGGGGACTCCCCCATTCTTGCGCATAGCCTCAGGGAAAAGGCACTTGGGCAGACTATCAGAAAGGAAGGGAGACATAAGGGTTTACCAGAAGGGGGTGACAGTCATGCAAGGAGCTTGGGGGGAGGGATGGGTGAACGTGGATAACGGGGCTCAGATGTTCCCAAGGCCAGAGTGAGTGCTTGTCTCTAAAGCTGCAGGTTAGAGAACCATGGTAGGCTTGCCTTTGGCCTGTATCCATCAGGGACAGAGTCCCTATGACCTCAAGGGGATCCCTTGTACCTGACAGGATTTAGCCTCCCCTCCTTGTGACCTGCTAGAATCTTGCAGGCTTCTAAGTGGTCAGAGAAGGGTGGCTGGGGAAACTGATGGGATCTGGGAGGGGAAGGCCTTGCTTTTTTGGATTGGGGTCTGGCTCAAGTTCTGATTAAATTCCCTTCTGTATTCAGCTTCCATCTTCCAACCCAGAAAGAGCAGGACAGGAGGGAGGAGTGGAGGGGAGAGAGATGAAGCCTGGGACTATGGGGCAGGAAGCTCACCAGCTTCCTCCAGGCTCAGGCTTGGGGCTGAAGGGGAAGGGCTACTCAGTAGGGAACTTCCTCTCTTGGCTGCCAAGGGGAGTTGAGTTGGGAAGTCCCCTGATTTTATTTTATTTTATTTTTTAAAAGATTTTATTTATTTATTTGACAGAGATCACAAGTAGGCAGAGAGGCAGGCAGAGAGGGAGAGAGGAGGAAGCAGGCTCCCCGCTGAGCAGAGAACCTGATGTGGGGCTTGATCCCCAGGACCCTGAGATCATGACCTGAGCCAAAGGCAGAGGCTTTAACCCACTGAGCCACCCAGGCGCCCCATCCCCTGACTTTAAAGTCCAGCCCTGGGTCTTGGCTGGCCCAGCCCAGGATTCTGAGGGGCAGACCTGGGGTTCCTTCTCCAGCCTGTGTCCCTTTTCCCCACCTCACCCTGTGGCAGGAATATAAACATATGTGCCAGAGAAAATCTGGATCATATTATATCTACGGTTCTAAAACCTGCCCTTTCTATTTAATGCCAATAACCATTAGCAGGTGTTGAGAGCCAGCACAGGCATGAGTTCCTCTAAGTTTTACAACATCCCTCCGCGAGGGGCCCTGAGGCTTGGGGAAGTTCATGGTGGAACTCAGATCCTGGGCATGCAAAGCGCGTTCCTCACCAGGGTTTAATCAGGTCTGGGGGAGGAGGGGTGGTCCCTGGATAGGGACAGGAGCAGCGGGCCCCAGAGAGATGGCGGGTATGTGGAGATGACTCTGGGGAGCGGGTGGGTCCGGGTCCCGACCGCACTGACGCCCCCACCCCAACAGACGCCAAGGCGCCGCGAGAGACACTCCGCTTCCACGCTGAGGCTAAGGGCGTGCAGGTGCATCTGGACGCCCGGCGGTGCATGGCGCAGAGGTGCGCCACTTTCCACGACGGCATCGTCTTCAGCCAGCGGCCGGTGCCGCCCGGCGAGCCTGTGGCTCTGCGCGTGCTGTGGCACGAAACCCGCTGGTACGGCGGGCTCCGGGTGGGCTTCACGCGCCTGGACCCCGCGCAGGTGTCGGCGCCAAGCCTGCCGCCTTTTATGTGCCCAGACCTGGAGCAGCAGAGCCCGACGTGGGCGGCCGTGCTGCCTGAAGGGGGCGCGCTGCTGGGAGATGTGGTCCACTTCTGGGTGAACCACCGAGGCCGGCTCTATGCCAGGATCAACGCGGGCCCCAGGCACCTGCTGCGCAAGGGCGTGCCCCTGGACGCCCCACTCTGGGCCGTGATGGACGTGTACGGGACCACCAAGGCCATCGAGCTGCTGGGTGAGGCAACCCGCGGGGACCCAGGCACCGCCCCTGGGTGGGAGGTGGAGGCTCAAGTGACACTGCGCCCCCACCCACAGCCGTGGGGAGATCCGTTCATTTCTTCACATACAGTTTTTATATCAGCTCCTGCCCAGGGTTAGATATGAAGATGGGCGCTGTGGACGCCAGATGGACAAGACCCAGTCAAAGGGAGGGCAACCTTGTCCCTAGAGAATGCTGAGAAGATATGACTAGCACTGCAAACATCTGTTAAAGGGCTGTTTCCCAAAGGGAGAGATTGGAGACTGGGTTTTGCTGTCTCAGTAGGAGTTTGCAAGAGTCAAGTGTGGAGAGCAAAGGTATGAGGGTTAGAAGCACACAGGAAGACTGCTTGTTGGGGTAAAGTCAGCCTTTCCATCCATGAGTGGAAAAACAAGAACCATCCCTCCAGCCACCTGGAAGGAGAGTGGATTTTAGGGACAGTGGATACAAGAAACAACCATAAAAAGAAATATTGGCATTCCTGGGCTGGTCCTCCAGGGGTCTACACAAGCAGACCATTCCACCCCACGCTCCCTGCCCCCGCCTTTTTAAAATCACTTGTCACAGCTGCTGAAACCTTATCCCTGGGACACCTGTTTTGGTAGGTCTGGTGTGGGTCCAAGCACCTGTTTTCCCGGCCTTTTGGGGGATTTTAATGCATGTCTGGGTTTAGGACGATTGATAATGCTGAGGGTCTCCAGTCAGGCAGCAACAGTAGGGCAAAGAGCAGATGTCTAAAGGAAGCGTTAGGGTGGGGTGGTTTAGGAAAAAGAATCTACAGCCTCATGAATTCTCTGCTGGGTTAAACTGGGAAGGGACGCCTGGGTCCCTAAGATCAGCTGGGAGCTTCAGCACTGCAGTCCAGGGAAGAAAGCCCATGGAGCTACCTCAGGGGCTGGTGGGGGTGGGGTGGGAGCACCCTGGCTTTGCTTTCCCTGGGCCCTGAGTCTCCCTCTCTGCCTCAGATACCACAGCCAGCGTCATCCCCTCAACCATGCCATTGGCCTTCAGTGGTGAGACTCTGCAGCCTCAAGGTGAGTGGCTCCCCCCAGCCCCAGGGACTCCCGGGGACCCAGCACCAAAGGCACCAGGGGAGGCCCCAGCTCTGGGGGCTCACTAAAGTCTTTCCAGGTCCACGAAGTCTCCCACAGGCTTTAGGCCAAAAGATTTGGTGCTGCCTACGGGAAACCTAAAAACAATTTAACAGCTCTGCCTTCTAGAACATTGGCTAACTTTACAAGTTACAAGAGCACATTCATGCACAAATAATGTTCTTTTGTCCCTGCTTTAAAAAGCAGTCCATGTTCATAAAAAAAAGATTGGTCAAGCAGAAATAAAATAAATATTCAAGAATAAAAATGGAAATTTAAAAAAATCACCCATTACCTCTTAAGTAGATTTTGTGCCTACTGTTTTGTAGTCCTATATCTGTGGGGGAATTGTGCTCTGTTTTCCTTTTTTCCTAAGTTGGAATCCTATGGTATATATATGTATGTTCATGATGTTTTCATCCCAATTTTTTCTTTTTTTCCATCTGATTATGTTGTAAGCATTTTCTCGTGAGGTTAGTATTTGTCACAGTAGGACTGTATGGTTCTCCGCCCTGTAGTTGTAGCATGAGGAGGGGGCTCACCCTTTGCCCCCGTGTGTCCCAGCTGTGTTGTGCCCTTTCCCAGCCAGAGCAGAACTGGAGTGCGTCATCTGCTTCGACCGTGTTGCCAACACCTGCCTTCTTCCCTGCGGCCATGCATACTTCTGCAGTTCCTGCGCCTGTCGGGTCCTCAGGGACTCAGCCAAGTGCCCTGTGTGTCGTTGGGAGATCAAGGCCATGGCCCCTGCGTGAGGTCCCCCCACCCACATTCTGGAGGCGACAGAAAAGCTGGTCAGCAGCAGGCCTGGCAGGAAGAGGGCGGCGGGAAGGCCATGGTGCTTCCCCCCTCCCTAAAAGGTCGTTGGGGCCAGCCCCTTTTCCTGCCCGCAACAGAACTGTCTCCCTGGTGCTTTAGCACTGGGCCCCTTGCTTAGCCAAGTTCATTTGTGCCCAGGGCTTGCCAAGGCTTTTGCCTGACCACTGGGTGCAGCCACCGTAGACCTAGCAGTCCTGGTCACCATAGGTCACGTCAGGGAGAAGGGCCATTGTTCAGAGATGGGGCAGCCTGATCCCTGGTTTTAGAGTGGAGGAACCTCAGCTATGGGCATGGATCGGGTAGAAGCGCAGCCCATCCTGGGTATCAAGAAGCTGGGAGCAGATGCAGGGAAGATTCTGGATGGCATGTTTACACGCCTGTGTAGAAGCTGAGTCACCCCTGATAAGCCCTCCATAAAGCAGATCGGCAGTTAGCTGCCCTGCCCGCCTCGAAGGGTGATGGTGAGGTCCCAGCGGACAGCGAGTCTGAAGACGTTTGTGCACACGGGACTGTGATGTTGTGACGGTGCTTATTTCCTTGCCAGTTTCGGAGGGGTCCAAATAAAGTTTGTCTCTTGTGAATGATTTTCTAATGAGTACGTCCCCTTTGCTGCAGTCGGGGCAGGGTGGGGATGGAGTCGTGGGCTGTGGGGATGCTAGGGCATTTGAGAACATACCCTCTGTCCTCTGCAGACACACCCTGGGCTTGCGGTGGACAGGGTATGGTAGGTCACTCGGGCCTGTGGACTTTATTCTGTTGAGCACAAGAAGGGGACAGCTCTGTGCTCCCAGCCCTGAAGTCACAGCCAGGCTTTGCCCTTGCCACCCTTGATCTGAGGGGACTGCCAGGAGGCTCTGACTCCCGAAGGAAGGGAGGAATTGACCCCTGGGCCCCACCCCCACCCCAGCAGCAGGGGCTTGGGTTGGGACAGACCATAGCTCTTTGCTGTTGTTCCTCACTCTGGGACTAGTGGGGAGGTACCTCCTGGAAGAGAGGACTAAAAGGGCAGGTCTAGCCTATTGTGCTCAAAATTGTGATCATGGGCACCTTCATAGATTGCCTCCCTACCCATGCCATTGCCAACCAGTGGGTCAGGACACTGGGTTCGGGGACAGTGGAATAGCTTACACTCTGGAGTGAGATTGCCTCTCCATCCATGAGACTGCTCATGAATGGTCTAACTTTGGTCTTGTGACTTGACTCCTGTGAGCCTTAGTTTCTTCATCTGTAAAATGGAAATAAGATCATTTTCTATGCTGGTAAGTATGAGAATCTTGAGTATGAAACTTGTAGCTTAGACAAAGTACTCAAAATACGACATCTCCCTTCCCTGAAAAAGGCATCTCCTAAGGGGAAGCAGCCAAGAGATTGATGGGCTTAGGTATCAGTGATCTGGGTGTGAGTCCTGACAGCCCAGTGACTTTTACCAAAGGCCCCCATATCATCCCCAGCATCTTGGAATGATTCCTCTGAATCCCTTTTTCACCCTGTGTCTTTTTTTAAAAAGATTTTATTTATTATTCATTATTATTTTATTTATTTATTATTTATTTATTTATAGTATTATTTATAACGATTTATTTATTATTTATTTATTTGACAGAGAGAGACACAGTGAGAGAAGGAACACAAGCAGGGGGGAGTGGGAGAGGCAGAGGCAAGAGGCAAGCTTCTCGCTGAGCAGGTAGCTGGATGTGGGGCTTGATCCCAGAACCCTGGGATCATGACCTGAGCTGAAGGCAGATGCTTAATGACTGAGCCACACAGGCACCCACTGTAAGTGTCTTCTTGTTTTTAAATCCAGATGCCCCTAGGGTAAGGGCAGTGCTGTCATCCTTTTTTCCAGGGAACATCTTCTTATTAGTAAACAGCTGGGCAAGCTTGCTCTTAGAAATGATCTCTAACCAGAGCCGGGGACTTCTAGAATGGTGGAGTAAGGAGTCCTGTAAATCCATTCTTCCATGAAAGCAACAAAAATATTGGCAAGATTATAAAGTCAACTTTTCCAAAACTCTAGATAACAACAATCTGACAAGGGGTTTATCCAAGAGAAACCACTCAACTTTGCTAAGAACCGTGGGGTCTGTGGGGTTTTAACTTGGCCTCCTGCCACCCCTCTAGCCCCAGCTCCACAGTGGCCTTGAAAACCAGCAACCTTAGCCACTGCTAGAGGGGACAGATTGGGTTGGGAATACTGCAGAAAGTTCAGTCATCCAAGCATCATCACTGTTTGACCTGTGTGACAGTTCATTGGAAAAGCCTGATTTACAGAGTGTTATTATTTAATCCAAGTTGAAGCTCTCTACTCAGGAAAACCCCTGTAATCAGCTTCAATTGCTTAACCTCACAGCTGCCAAAGACTGCGATACCAGTTGGGGGCAAACATGAGCCCAGCCAAAAATTTAAAAAGGAGATTTGAGAAATTGGATGTAGCTAGGGGAATTTGAAAAGCTCTAGTGTATTTCCGGGGATCTCAAAGACTGTATGCATGGTCGGAAAGGCCTCACAGGCCCCAGTCTCTCACTTCTGGCTGACCTTGAGGTCCTGTACAAGCAGGAAGTAAAGACTAAGACAAAGCTGTAAATACTTGAGCATTGAAGGCATGCCTCAACCCACAGAGCTCCCAGGCAAGAAGTGGAAGATTTTCTAGCTCAAAGCATTTAAGTAAATCTCTAATCATTATCTGACCATTAAACTAACCCAGTGGGGACATCTATGACTACACACTACAGGAAATAGAGACCTCATGGAATTAGTCCAGGAAAATCACTGAATAAACAAATATACAGATAACAGTAGTAGTAAAGCCTGGCAGGGGTGCTGGTGCTGATGGTGCCATATTATGTTACCTACTAGATCTGGTTTTCAAAGAGAAAAAAATTATATAGATACATGTGTATATATATTTTTTCTATATGTATATATATACATATATGTATATATGACTCATTTCAGTCTCTAGAAACTGCCCTTGAGGAAGGCTAGATGTCAAACTTACTAGACAAAGATTTTATTTTTTCTTTGTTAAATTTTAATTAATTTCTTTTTCTTTTTTTAGTTTTTTATTTTATTTTTAAAAATTTTTTTTTAAAATGTATTTGTTTTTGAGAGTGCATGTGCGTATAAGTCTTGAGGAGGAGCATAAGCAGAGGAAGAGGCAGACTCCCTGCTGATGAGGGACTCAGTCCCAGGACCCTGAGATCACGACCCGAGCCGAAGTTGGACGCTTAGCTGACTGAGCCACCCGGGCGCCCCAGTTTTTTGTTTTTTTCCAGTGTAGTTCACATACAGTGTTATATTTAGTTTCAGGTGTACAATATAGTGATTCAGCGACTCTCTACATGACTCAGCGCTCATCACGATAAGTGTACTCTTCATTCCATTCACCTATTTCACCCACCCCCCCACCCCGTAACCAGTTTGTTCTCTATAGTTAAGAATCTGTTTCTTGCTTTGTCTCTCTCTCTTTTTCCTTTATTTTGTTTATTAAATTCCACATGGGTGAAATCAAATGGTATTTGCTTTCTCTGACTTATTTTGCTTAGCATTATACTCTCCAGCTCTACCCATGTTGTTGCAAATGATGATTTCATTCTTTTTTATGGCTGAATAATACTCCATTGTGTATATATACCACATCTTTATCCATTCATCTATCTATGGACACTGGGCTGCTTCCATAATTAGACTATTGTAAATATTGCTGCAATAAACATATGGATGCATATATTCTCTTGAATTGAATATTTTGTATTCTGTGGGTAAATATCCAGTGGTGTGATTACTGGATCATAGCATAGTTCTATTTTTAATTTTTTGAGGAAACTTCAAACTGTTTTTCCACAGTGGCTGCACCAGAAATGCACTGCATTCCCTGCAACAGTGCACAAAGGTTCCTTTTCTCGACATCCTCACCAACACTTGTTTTTCTTTGTTTTTGATTTTAGCCATTCTGACAGGTGTAAGGTGATACCTCATTGTAGTTTTGATTTGCATTTCTCCTGATGATGAGTGATGTTGAGAAATTTGTCATGTGTCTGATGGCCATCTGTATTAGACAGAGACTTTATTTTTTTTAGGATTTGTTTATTTGTTTGAGAGAGAGAGAGAGTGCATACATGGGTGAGAGGAGCAGAGGGAGAGACTGACTCAACTAGACTCTGCACTGAGCACAGAGCCTAAGGCAGGGCTTGATCCCACAACCCTGAGATCACTACCAGATCCAACACCTAGAGTCAAATGCTTATGGCAGCAAAGGCCCCACAGAGGGAGGTGAGCTGATGAAGAGAGTGTGCTTCCAAGACAAAGACACCTACAAGTGGGTGAACCTCCACAAGCTCTGAGCCCCAGACGCCCACCCCATCCACCTTGGCCCTGTCTGTCTCTATTGCCCTGACTTGCTTCCTGGCCCAACCCCTGAAATCAGGAGGGCTTCAGGACCATAAACCTCAGCCTCATATTCCTGGCCCCATCCACTCAGCACTGCTGCCACTCTGGGCCTAGCTATATTCCTCAACCACCAAGCTCTCAAGACTGGCTCTGTGGCTGTCCCCAGCTGCCACTGGCTCTGCCTGAGCCAGCTTCTGTCCACAGGATGGAACCCCAACAGAAGGAAGTAGAGTGGCTCTTCCACCTGTCCTGGGCTCCTTGCTGCCTAGGACAGGAGTAAGGGATGACAGGGAGGGGCACTGGGTGGGCCACAGTGGGCCCATGGCAACCTCACACTCCTGCTGGCTATGGCATGCTCCTCGGAACTGGGGGGGGGGGGGGCAAGTTCTTTCACGCTAGTCTCAGTACCACTTGACATTCCTGGTTACTCACTGGAAGGGACCCCTGCACTACCCAGCAGTCCCCCATGTCTTGGGCTCCCAAATGTCCTTCTGCCCTACCAGCTCTCCCTACTCCCCCTACTCCCTCAACTCTGCACACCATGGCCTACCCACCAAAATGGCCCCACAGGGGGCCACTCCCCACTGGAAAAAGCAGAAACAGCCAGTGACACATCCCACCGTAACCTCCTGCAGAAAAAAAGTCTTTAAATGTGATGAAAAATATTAATCTACACATCCAAGAAGATCAACAAGCTCCAAGTAGGATAAACTCTAAGGAATTCTCACTGAGACATATCAGAGTTAAATTGTCAAAAACCAAAACAAAGAGAGAATCTCAATGACAACAAGAAGAAAAACTCATCACATACATGGGATCCTCAGTAACAGCTGACTTCTCATCAGAAATAGGGCAGGGCATTGACTCACTATACTGTACACTTGAAGCTAATATTACACTGTATGTGAACTAATGAATTTAAATAAAAAACAAGAAAAGAAAAAAAGGACTCATGGAGGCCAGAGTGTAATGGGATGATATATTGACAGTGCTGGGGGAAAAATAATAATTTCAACCAAAAATAATATAGTGAGCAAAATTATCCTTCAGAAGTGAAGAAGTGAGGACATTCTCAGGTAAACAAAAACAGAGCACTCATTCGCTAACAGACCTGACCAACAAGAAATGCTAAAGCAATTCCTTTCATATTAAAATGAAAGGATTGATGGGGCCTGGGTGGCTTAGATGGTTGAGTGGCTGACTCTTGGTTTCAGCATGGGCTGTGATCTCAGGATCCTGGGATTAAGCCCCACCTTGGGCTCTATAATCAGCGGGGAGTCTGTTTGAGGATTCTCTCTCTCCCTTTGCTCCTTCCCCACTCATGCTCTCTCTCTTTCTCAAATAAATGAATAAATCTTTTTAAAAAATTATAAAATGAGAAGATTGATCTCAAAACTTTTCTCCTATAGGTAGGAAAACTGTGGCCCAGGGAAGAAGAATGACCTTATAAATGATAGGATGAGAATTAGAATCCTCATTTTAACCACACTGGCTCAATTATTTCTTCATTCATTTATCAAATTAACTCCAAAAAATATTAAACACCAGACACTAGAAGTTATCTTACTGTAATTATGGCCTTATCTGCATCCTTCGGTGTCACATGCTGGGGAATAAATAAGTATAGTATAATGTAGTAAGTTTGAAAATAGTCTATACAAAAGCTTGTCAACTTCTGTTCAAAACAGCACACTGAACACATATAGCTATTTCTTTTTTTGCAGGTGTCTATAAATTGTTCATAAAAGATACAATAAACCCATATCTTCATTCAAAAAAATAGAGGAAAGTTTTTAGTGCCATTATAAAAGATGACAGACAGATGGGAACAAATTGAAGATGGAAAGCTTGGGCCAAAATTCCCCAGAGGAGTGGTCTGCTGCAAGAGGCAGGAAATGTTCTAGGGAAGCTTCAAACCCAGAACTGGAGGACTGGGAGAAGATGGTCCATGCCTGACTGACCATGAATAGTTGGGGCATCACAGAATGCATGATCAGGAATGTTCATCTCAGGCCAGGCAGTAAGCTAAGGAGGTGTCTGCCCATGGCCAAGAGCACTGGGGGTGTATGTGTGGGTGAGAGAGGCAAGGCAAAGCCCCAAACACTGATGATTCTTCAGGGCAACAGATGCTTCAACGTCCAGAAGGCTAATTGTTGACTCATCTTGTCCAGCAGCCAATGCCATCCATTTCTCATGATCATATTAAACAGGTACAGTGCAATTCACAGATACCTATCCTACTCCCTCTTGCAAGCAAACCACTCAATCTAACAAGGAATCTTAGTTCCAAGGGGAGGTCACACCCAAGAAAAACCAAGTATTTGAGAAAAGCTAACATCATGGGGGGAAAGATACCCAGCTCAACAAAAGGAGGAGTTCATACCTGGAAAAGATAGCTAATAGAGCAGGCAGACCTGGGATTTAGGATAAATATAAATGCAGAAATACATTTCATCAAAAAATATGGGTACAGAGTGGGGTGGGGCACCTGGGTGGTGCATTTGGGTTAGTGTCTGAGTTTTGGTTTTGGTTCAGGTCATGATCTCAGGGTCGTGAGATCAAGCTCTGAGCTAAGGGTCTATGCTCAGCAAGGAGTCTGCTTGAGGTTCTCTCTCCCTCTGCTTCTCCCACTCATGCCCCCTCTTGCTCTAAAATAAATAAATCTTTTTTAAAAAGTCTAGGTATAGAGGCACCTGGGTGGCTCAGTCAGGTGTCTGACTCTTGATCTCAGCTCAGATCTTGATCTCAGGGCCGTGAGCTCAAGTCCCTGCATTGGGTGCCACAAAAGGAAAAAAAATTTAGGTACCTTGGAAAGTAAAAATTTAATAAAAACTCATTAGACAGACTGAATTGCAGAAAGATTATACCTGATAAATGAATTCATGATCTGGAATCAAACAGAATGCACTGCAAAACTACAAAGAAGTGAAACATGAAAAAAACGAATAGATGCAGAAGTTCAAATATCCAAAATTCCAGAAGGAGAAAGTAGGGAAAATGGAGAAAAATAAGGAAAAAAGAGAATGCTCAAAGAATAGACCATTAAATGCTCAAAGAATAAAGCAGTTAATATTGAAGAAAGACTCTTCAGATTGAAAAAGACTACCAGTTGCCAAAAAGAATATGAAAAAAAGACCTTCACCTTGACCTGTACTTATGAAATTTCAGAGCATTGAGGATAAAGAAAAGACCCAAGGAGGGAAAAAAAAAATCACAAACAAAAGAACATGAAGCACATGAAAAAAGTAGCTTTCCTCAATAATACTGGTTGCTGAAAGACAATGGAATGATATCTTCAAATTTCTAAGGGTTTTTTATTTTACTGAAGCATGATTTATATACAAAAAATGCACAGATCTTATATCTCCATTTTGATGGGGAAATAATTTTGAAATCTGAAAATTTACAGGCCATTCTCATTCAAACATGAGGGCAAAATGAGATTCTCCCATGTAAAAAGACCCACTTTTTCATTTACCTATACCTTATGAAAAAATTATTAGAGGAGTTGTTTCAGAAAGAAGAAAAAACAAGAAAAAGTAATGCAATAGTGATTAGTGAAAGCAAAAAAAGTTTAGTCTAAATAAATGTTAATTTTACAAAAAAATTCAATAATAATCTGGAATGAAAACCACAGATGATATCATCATGGCTGGAATGGAGAGCAGCGAAAGCATGCTAAGCTTCCTTTCTAACTAGGAATAGGCAATTATTAACAATAAAAATGAGAAAAAGATAAGTCTAGTTGATATGTCAAAGAGCACACAAACAAAACGTAGAAGACTACAGAAAATATAAATTCCAAACCATTAAAAGAAAGGTAATAGAACTTCAATTCCAGCAATCCAACAAAAGGTGGAAAACTAAATCAAAGAACAAAAAGTAGGTAGAAATAAGTCCCAACAGAGTGGTACTCATAATAAATGTGATGGGTTAAATTTACTTATTGATTGACAGGGATTTTTCAGTTTGGGCAAAATAAATAAATCATTCATTCACTCACCCACTCACTCTAGGAAATACAATCCAGTTACATCATCTCTAAGAGATGCCCTTAAAATATGAAAAGACTGAAAATAAAGGAAAAGAAAATGATATTAAGCAAATTCAAACAGCAAGAAAACAGATTGCGGCAGGCCATGATCAGGCTTGCCTTGGAGATCCCTCAAGATCATGTAAACGGAAGATGCCTAGGCCTTCTAGAACAGGTGCAGATAAGAGGAGATTGCCTCCTGCTGACTTAGAAAGAACTCAGGTATCAGCTGAGGGGCCATGCTCTCTGAAAGGTTGACTTTCTGCTATGTATGTAGCATTGGTCATTTTTGGTGCTGGAGTGAGACCACAATTCTATACTTCTCAAACACCCGCATCTTACTCCATGAAAACCACCAAACTGTGAGCATAATCCTATGAGAAATAAGAAGATAATAGGGAACGCCTGTCTGTCTCAACTGATAGAGCACGAGACTCTTGATCTTGGGGTTATGAGTTTTGAGCCCTCTGTTGGGTGTACAGATTACTTTAAAAAAGTAAATAAGTAAACGTTTTAAAAATTATAAAAGTTTTTTTTTTTCTAGCAGCAAAGCAAAGTTTATTGAGCTATAACAAAGTGATAATACAAATCTCCTGAGGACAAGGGGACCTGAGAGTGTTGCCACTGGAATTTCTAAGTTTTATTGAGCTTGTTGTGGGCTGTTTAAATCTGATTAACCCTCCCAGAGCCTGGTTTTTGTCACTTGGGAAAGGGTGGAGAGCTCCTTCCAGGGTGGTGTAAAATCCTTTTAGGGGTGGTCTCTTCAGAGAGAAGCAAGATGGCAGAGGAGTAGGAGACCTAAATTTCATCTGGTCCCAGGAATTCAGCTAGATAGCTATCAGACCATCCTGAACACCAATGAACTCAACTGGAGATCAAAGAAAAGAAGAGCAGCAACTCTGTGAACAGAAAAGCAACCACTTTCTGCAAGGTAGGATGTGTGGAGAAGGGAATCCAAGGCGATACATGGGAAGGTAGACTGCAGGGTTGGGGAGGGAGCCTCTATCAGCTGGCTACCGGCAAGTGAGAAAGCCTCAGAGCACAAATCTGAACTTTTAGAAGTCTGCTCCTGTGAGGGACATCACTCTAGCAGCTAAGCGGGGGTGGGGCGTGTGGGGAGGGGTGGAATGCTCCCTGGAACAGTGTGGTCTCAGGACCTTCTGAGTCACAGGAAGATGGGAGGGTGCGGCTAAGTGTGGCAGAGCTCCCAGGTATCTGAGCAGGGAAGCCGGCTGCAGAGATGGAGCGGAGTATGGGGCTCTCAGCTCGGGGTTGCCATAAACCATGACCCACAGCACAGTCAGACCACACCTCTTTGAGCAGGGGCCCAACAAGCGGCAGAAACGGGGAGACTCCACTTCCTTCCCTGGGAGGAGCAGCACAGGGGTGCACAGCAGGAATCTGCTGGGTTTGGAGACTCCAAACAGGGCCGTGGGTCAGAGATAGAAATGCTTGGTCACAGGCCGGGTGAGCAAAGAGTGTGGCCTGAGACCCAGGAGATAAGAGGGATTAACTGCTGAGGAGTGGGGCCCCGAGATCCTGGCTCCTCTGGGGCCAGAGATTGGGAGGCTGGCCATTTTCTTTATCTCTTTCTTTCCTTCTTCCTCCTTTTTTCTTCCCTTTTTCTTCTTTCTTTCTTTCTTTTAAGATTCTGTTTACTTATTTGATAGTGCGTAAGCAGTGAGAGTGGCAAGCAGAGGGAGAGGGAGAAGCAGTCTCCCCACTGAGCAGGGAGCCTGCTATGGTGTTCAATCCTAACCCAGGAACTCTGGGATCATGACCTGAGCAAAGGCAGATGCCTAACGCTTGAGCCCCTGTGGCAGCAGCTGCCATTTTCATTCTCATCCTGTAAAGCTGTGAGGAAAGCCTTCAGGGAAAAAAAGCTACAGAGAGCAGTCTAGAGCAGATTACTTAGCTTGGCCCCTGGCAAGGGCGATGCAATTCCTCCTGAGGCAAAGATACCTGAGAATCAAGGCAACAGGCCCCACCCCCAGAAGATCAGCAAGAACATCCAGCCAAGATCAAGTTTACCAATCAAAGAGAACTGCAAAACTCCAGCACTAGGAGAATACAGCATATAGAATTCATGGCTTTCCTCCCATGATTCTTTAGTATTTCAACTTTAATTTTTAAATTTTTCTTTATTTTTTTCTTTTAAAAAATTTTTTCTCCTTTCTTTTTTCAACCAACTTCTTATCTTATGAACTCCTTTTAAAAAATCTTTTTAATTTTCATTTTAAAAAATTATTTTATTTATTTATTTGACAGAGATCACAAGTAGGCAGAGAGGCAGGCAGAGAGAGAGGAGGAAAGGCTCCTGCAGAGCAGAGAGCCCAATGTAGGGCTCAATCGCAGGACCCTGGGATCATGACCTGAGCTTAAGGCAGAGGCTTTAACCACTGAGCCACCCAGGCACCCCTTAATTTTCATTTTTACAGTCATATTCTATCCCTTCATTGTATTTAACCTTATTTTTTGTGTATATACAAGTTTTTCTTTCTTTAAAATTTTGGGATGCATTTTCTTCTAACAGACCAAAATACACCTGAAATCTAGTGTATGGCTCCATTCTATTCACTAGCCCGATCATATTCTCTCTCTCTCTTTTTGTCTTCCCACCCCCGACCACCCAGTTTCGAATCTCTTCTGATTTGTTTAGTGTATATTTCTCTGGGATTGTTGTTTTAGCATTTTGTTCTTTTGTTCATCTATTCTTCTCTGGACAGAATGACAAGGTGGGAAAAACTCACCTTAAAAAAAAAATAACAGGGGCGCCTGGGTGGCTCAGTGGGTTAAAGCCTCTGCTTTTGGCTCAGGTCATGATCCCAGGGTCCTGGGATTGAGCCCCGCATCAGGCTCTCCGCTCAGCGGGAAGCCTGCTTCCTCCTCTTTCTCTCTGCCTGCCTCTCTGCCTACTTGTGATCTCTGTCTGTCAAATGAATAAATAAAATATTTTAAAAAAAGATATTTAAAAAAATAACAGGCAATACGGACATTAGTAAGATGTTGGAACTAGAGTTCAGAATAACAATTATAAAGCTACTAGCTGGGCTTAAAAAAAAGCCTAGAAGACACTAGAAAATCCATTTCTGGAAAAATAAAAGAACCAAACTAAGCAAGTTGAAATTGAAAAGGCTATTAATGAGGTACAATAAAAAATGGAGGCTCTAACTGCTAGGACAAATGAGGCAAAAGAGAGAATTAGTGATACAGAAGACCAAATGATGGAGAATAAAGAAGCTGATAAAGGGGTGCCTGAGTGGCTCAGTCAGTTAAGCAGCTGCCTTTGACTTGGGTCATGATCCCAGGGTCCTGGTATCAAACCCTACATCAGTCTCCCTGCACAGGGGAGAGCCTGCTTCTCCTCCCTCTGCCTGATGCTTTGCCTACTTGTGCTCTCTCTCTCTCTGTCAAAATAAGTAAATAAAATATTTTTTAAAAAAAGAAGCTGACAAAAAGATAAACAACTACTGGATCACAAGGGGAGAATTCAAGAGATAAATGATACCATAAAGTGAAATGATATTAGAATAATTGGGATCCCAGAAAAAGAAAGAGGGGGCAGAAGGTATATTGGAGCAAATTATAGTAGAGAATTTCCCTAATTAGGGAAAGGAAACTGGCATCAAAATCCAGGAGGCACAGAAAGCTTCAAAATCAATAAAAATAGGTCAACACCCTGACATCTAATAGTAAAACTTACAAATCTCAGAGACAAAGAGAAAATCCTGAAAGCATCTCAGGACAAGAAGTCTGTAACCTACAATGGTAGAAACGTTAGATTGGCAGCAGACCTATCCACAGAGACCTGGCAGGCCAGAAAGGACTGGCATGATATATTCAGGTTATAAAATGAGAAAAACATGCAGGCAAGAATACTTTATCCAGCTAGGCTGTCATTGAAAATAGAGTGATAAAAAGCTTCCAGGGTTTTATCAGAAACTAAAATAATTTGTGATCACCAAACCATCCCTATAAGAGATATTGAAAGGGGTCCACTAAGCAGAAAAAGAGTCCAAAAGTCACATAGACCTGAGAGGAACAGAGATGACATAGAGTAACAGTCACCTTATAGGCAATACAATGACACTAAATACAGATCTTTCAATAATTACCCTGAATGTAAGTGGGCTAAATGCCCCCAATCAAAAGATATAGGGTCTCAGATTGGATAAAAAGGCAAGAACCATCAATATACTGTCTGCAAGAAACTCATTTTACACTCAAAGATACTTCCAGATTTAAAGTGAGGGGGTGGAAAACCATTTACTGTGCTAATGGACATCAAAAGAAAGCTGGGGTAGCAATCCTTATATCAGACAAATTGGATTTTAAACCAAAGACTGTAATAAGAGATGAGGAAGAACACTATATAATACTTAAAGGGACTGTCCAACAAGAAGACCTAACAATTGTAAATATCTATGGCCCTAACGTGGGAACAGCCAATTATATAAGCCAATTAATAAAATTAAAGAAATACATCAATAATAATACAAAAATTCTCACCAAGGGGTGCCTGGATGGCTTAGTCGTTAGGCATCTGCCTTTAGCTCAGGTTGTGATTCCAGGGTCCAGGAATGGAGCCCCACAATGGGCTCCCTGCTCCACAAGGAACCTGCTTCCCCCTCACCCATTCCCCCTGCTTGTGTTCCCTCTCTAGCTGTCTCTCTGTCAAATAAATAGATAAAATCTTTTTTAAAAATTTTCACCTAAATACTAGTCAAAAAGATTCAACAGTACATTAAAAGAGTTATTCACCATGACCAGGTGGGATTCCAGGGCTGCAAGATTGGTTCAACATCCTCAAATCAGTCAATGTGATACACTACATTAATAAAAGAAAGGACAAGAACCATATGATACTCTCAATAGAGGTAGAAAAAGTATTTGACAAAGTACAGCATCCTTTCTTCATTAAAACTCTTCACAGGGTAGGGATAGAGGGTACATATCTCAATATCATAAAAGCCATCTATGAAAAACCCACAGTGAATATCATTCTCAATGGGGAAAAACTGGGAGCTTTCCCCCTAAGATAAGGAACACGGCAGGGATGTCCACTATAACCACTGCTATTCAACATAGTATTAGAAGTTTTAGCCTAAGCAATCAGACATCAAAAAGAAATAAAAGGCATCCAAATCAGCAAAGAAGTCAAATTATCACTCTTTGCAGATGATATGATACTTTATGTGGAAAACCCAAAAGACTACACTCCAAAACTGTTAGAACTCATACAGGAATTCAGTAAAGTATCAGGATATAAAATCAATTGCACAGAAATCAGTTGCATTTCTGTACACCAACAATGAGACAGAAAAAAGAGAAATTAAGGAGTTGATTTCATTTACAGTTGCACCCAAAATGTAAGATACCCAGGAATAAATCTAACCAAAGAGGCAAAGGATCTGTACTCAGAAAACTACAGAGTACTCATGAAAGAAATTGAGGAGGACACAAAGAAATGGAAAAACATTTCATGCTCATGGATTGAAAGAACAAATACTATTAAAATGTCTGCTATCTAGAGCAATCTACACATCTAATGCAATCTCTATCAAAATACCATCAACATGGGGTGCCTGGGTGGCTCAGTGGGTTAAAGCCTCTGCCTTCAGCTCAGATCACAGTCCGAGGGTCCTGGGATCGAGCGCCGCATAAAGCTCTCTGCTCAGTCAGGAGCCTGCTTTCCCCTCTCTCTGATTACCTCCCTGCCTACTTGTGATCTCTCTCTCTGTCAAATAAATAAATAAATAAATAATCTAAAAAAAAGAAAATGTAAACTATCCAAAATGGCTCAACAAGTATAAAACCATAATTATCTCAACAGCACAAGAAGATAGTGCAAAGGCATAGTCAATTATTCCCTAAAGTTTTAACAAGATTAACATCCAAAAATCAATAGTTTTGGTTAGTAATAACAATAATAAATAAATAGACAAATAAAAAAAGTCAAAAGGATTAAATTAGGGGCGCCTGGGTGGCTCAGTGGGTTAAAGCTGCTGCCTTCGGCTCAGGTCATGATCCTAGGGTCCTGGATTCGAGCCCTGTGTGGAGCTCTCTGCTCAGCAGGGAGCCTGCTTCCCTTCCTCTCTCTCTCTCTGTCTGCCTCTCTGCCTGCTTGGAATCTCTGTCAAATAAATAAATAAAATCTTAAAAAAAAAGGATTAAATTAACAATAACAGCAAACCTTGTAAAATACATGGGGATCAATGTAGTAAGTTATTTGAGTCACTATGGAATAACACAAAAAGACCAAAAATAAAAGAGCTATGTCATGTTTATTGGCAAAAGTCTCAATATGGTAAAGATCACATCTTTCCAAAATGCCATAAATCCATGAATTCAGTGCATCTCAAACTAAAGCTCAGTGGGATTTTTCATGGACCTTGGGAAGCTGTTTCTAAAATTAAAATAGATGTTTAAATGCACACAATAAGATAATTTTGAAATGAGAATAAGATAAAGTAAAGCAATAGTGATTTAAACAATACTTTGATTTACCTGAATTTTTAAAGAAAAGACAAATGAACAGATTATAATACAAATCCAGAAGCAGTTCCAAGTGTAAAAGAAAATTTTGCTTTGTATATGATAAAGCATTTCAGATCAGTGAGAAAGAGAACAGAATTTTGAATGAAACCTTTTGGAAAAATTGACTGCCCATGGAGAAAACAAATTGAAGTCATATCATGCACAAAAATATGTAGAAGATGGATTAAGGATCTTAAATTTTTTTTATCTTCCAAATAAAGATGATAGATTGAACACACTCATTTACTTTTGCCCCTTGCTGAAAACCAACTAACAAGACAAGGGGATTTCTTTTTTTTTTTTTAATTCTTAAGATTTTATGTATTTATCTGAGACAGACAGCAAGAGAGCATGAGCAGGGGGGAGGGGCAGAAGGAGAGAGAGAGAAACAGCCTCCCTGATGCGCCAGGAGCCTGACTCGGGGCTTGGTCCCAGGGGCTCAATACCAGGACCCTGAGATCATGACCTGAGTCGAAGGCAGATGCTTAACCCACTGAGCCACCCGGGTACCCTGGGGATTTCCTTTTTAAAGACAAAACCCCACAAAGGCAAAGAAAATGAAAGAGGAGGCAACACAACAGAATTTGCAAAGCTTGAAAGGAGCTCTACTAGCTTAGCCGCTGACACATTGATTTTTACACCAGCAGTGGGGAAAGCTAAGAAACAACCTGGTTTCCACCCAGAACCTCCAGGAATTGAGACACCAAGTATCTCGGAAGTGAGCACGGAGAAAAAACTAGAAAAGCCATTTGTTGGAAGTATATTTTAGAATAACAAGGCCCTCAGATCTCCTCCTCAAATCCCTGGGAAGCAGTGCCTCTAACTGCCGGGTCAGAAGATTAGGCATTTATGCTCTAGGAATACAAACAAAACATAAGACAGGGAACCTTGGGATTGAGTCCCAGGCTGAACTCCTTGCTCAGTGGGGAGCTTGATTCTCCCTCTGCTCCTGCTCCCCCTGCTTCTGCTCTCTCTGACTCTGACAAATAGATGAATGAAAATCTTAAAAAAAAAAGAAAGAGAAGAATAAATAAGAAAGTTATTAATTTTTTTAAAGTAGTGTCCACTCCAAAATGGAGCCCAATGTGGGGTTTGAACTCATGTCCCTGATATTAAGACCTGTGCTGAGAGCAAGAATTGGATACTTAACCAATTGAGCCACCCGGGTGCCCCAAGACAATTATTAATTTTAAGGAAAATAGAAAGATCATGGATTATAGTATACATATGTCTCAGCTTATTTGTAACAAATATTTATATAGTGTTAATGTCTGCCAGAAAGACAGCACCTTACATTTAGGGAAAAAGCAACTGGAATGACAGCAGATTTCTCATAAGAAATCCTGGAGGGGGTGCCTGGGTGGCTCAGGTCATGATCTCAGGGTCCTGGGATCGAGTCCCATATCGGGCTCTCTGCTTAGCAGGGAGTCTGCTTCCCCCGCCCACCTCTCTCTGCCTGCCTCTCTGCCTATGTGTGGTCTCTCTCTGTCAAATAAATAAACAAAATCTAATAAAAAAAAAAAAGAAAGAAATCATGGAGGACTGAAGAAAGCGTCACATTTTTCAAGTGCAGAGAGGAAAAAAAAAAACTATCAGTTCAGAATTCTATGTCCAGAAAACTGATCCTTCAGGAATGAAGGGCAGTCAAGATCTTCTCACATGAGGGAAAACTAAGAGAATTTATCATCAGCAGACCTAAAGGAATGATGAAAGGAGGTTCCTCAAACAGCAAAATCAGTAACTTTAGAAGAAGGAACCTTGGAACAAGGGAAGAATACAAATGCAGTGAGGCCTAAGAGAAAAGTGGAGCATGCAGTGAGCACGGGAGATATGCGTAATATGCCAGGTACCATTCCCAGCAGCTCCATTCATATATAGCTTCCCTGACGCCAGTGAGCACGGAACTTCCTTGGACCCATAATACATGGGTTTTTGGCAAGACTCAAAGTGAGTACAAGTATAGAGTCATTGCTGGGAAGCAGCTGCCCAGTCTGGAATTACATTCTGAACTTTCACCAAAGGAATGGGAGAGAAAGCAATATGTGCTATATATGGTCTGAGGCTCCTCTCTTCCCCAATGTACTTTCTGGGTGCGGAGGACACTGAGATTTTAGGGGATGGTTGAAATATAAGACAGAAGGTGAGCTAACCAGAAATCACAACACTGGACCATAATGTGGGTGCTTGTTGTCCCAAGCCCCTGAAATTGTGGGCTTTGTTACTGCGGTTTGTGTTTCCTTTGAGTTTATATCTTTGCAGAATCAGAGCACATGACTTTTCCATTTAATAGCTAATATTTAAATCTGAAATAATTTATTTTTATATAATTTGCTGAGCAAATATCTAACGTGTCTTTTGATAAAATTTCTTCTATTTCATCGGTAGCATGATTTTTTTTGCAATCATGTTATGTGCTTGTGCATATATACCATATTTGATGTGTTCAAGATATTTTAGAAAACAATATAAGAGAATATATGACCTCAGAGTAGTGGTAATCTTTTAAAACAAGATACAAAAAACAAAGGCAATGAAGGGGAGACTGGCAAATTTGATGACATACACATTTTTAAAAGGCTTTTATATGCCAAAATATACCATAAATAAAACTAAAAGGCAAGTTAACAGACAGGAAGTAGTAGAGTATTTCAACATATATAACAGAATGGATTGATGTCCAAATATAAAAAGCATTCGCTTGTACAATCAATAAGAAAAATACAGAGAGCTCCCCATGTAAGTGGTGAAGGTCAAATACAGGGAAGCCAATCCAAGCAGCCAATAAATGTATGATAGATGATCTTGTTCACCAGGGCCTGGGAAATGCAAATAAGAACATCGAGATACCAACACAACAGAAGCTGATCGAAAAAAACCAGTTGTAGACATTATCTACTAAAATTTAAAGTGTTCAGGGCGCCTGGGTGGCTCAGTTGGCTGGGTGACTCCCTTTAGCTTGGGTCATGATCCTGGAGTCCCAGGGTGGAGTCCCGCATGGGGCTCCCTGCTTAGTGGGGAGTCTGCTTCTCCATCTGACCTGCCCTCTTCTCATGCTCTCTCTCGCTCTCATTCTCTCTCTCAAATAAATAAATAAAATCTTTAAAAAAATTTAAAGTGTTCATAACCTATTGCCCTAGTTTTATCTACTCTAGAAAGTCCCTCACATGGGTAAGATGGGAAGTCACTGGATTAAAACAAGGGGAGAGAGTGTGTTAGTGAGCTTGTATCAACTCGGGTTTATCCACATGGGGAACACTGTGCCTGGGTTACAAAGGACATCTCACAATATTTCTGACATACAGAATGTGACATATAGTAAATTCAATGAATGTAAAAATATATAAAGTATGTTATGTCTATGTGTGTATTGGTAAGCGCATAGTAAAAGTAGTTCCTCAAAAAGTTAAACATAGAGTTACGATATGAGCCGGCAATTTCACTCTGAGGTATGCACCCAAGAGAATTGAAATCAGGTGTCCACACAGACTTTTGTGCATGAATGTTCATGGCAATATTATTCATAACAGCCCCCAGATGGAAACCAACCCACATGTCCGTCAACTTATGAATGAATAAACATATGTGGTCTATCTATGCAGTGGGACGGTCTTTGACCATAAGAAGGGGACAAAGGGCTGATGCATGCTACAACACTGATGACCTGAAAGCATGCTAACATCAGGAACCAGTCACAAAAGGCCACATACTGTGTGAGTGACAGAACAGGCAAATCCATGGAGACCGAATGTAAATTAGCAGGGGGACGGGAAGAGAGAGGGAGGGATGGGGACTGACCACTAAGGGATACAAGGTTTCTTTTGGGGGTGTGGTAAACAGTCTGCAGTTGATGGTACTGATGGTTGCACAACTTTGTGACCCTACTAACAACCCTCAAGCTACACACTTAAAAGGTGTGGATATTTGGGTATGTGAATTATGCCTCAGTGCAAAAATTATGCAAAAAAGTCCACCCAAAATAGAAGAATATTGAAGTGCTAGTGGGAGAAAAAGAGGAAGGCAGCATTAGCCCCAGGAGCAGGAGACATTTTGAAGAGGAAGTGACATTTGCATTGGACTTAGAGGGCAAGCGTCTATTTTGGAAGAGGAGGGGCAATTCAAGTAGTTCACATAGTGAGCACGGCCCATGGCAAGGTGGACAAGTGCAGGATGTGTCAGGGGAATGAGGAGGAGGTCCCACTGGCCCAAGCAAGGGGGCAGGAAGGGAAATGTGGCTGGAGCCGGCCATGGGACGCTCTGATGGCCATGCTGTCCCAGCGGACCCCAGGGAGGCTAATGTGTACAAGCCACAAGCCAGCTGGCTTGTCCCATTGCAGCCAAGCATGCTCTGTCTATAAGGTACTTAGAACGGGCTGCTTCTAAGTTTCACTTTCCTAGAAGTTTGAGATTTATAGCTTTTGGTGATCAGAGGTCACTGGATCAAAGCAAAGAGAATGAGTATTTAATGAATCACGATCACACGGATAATATGGATAATACGCAGCGTGAAAGGAAAGTAAAAGCCAAAGAAGGATTAGCAATGTTTGCTATAAACAGAAAACCAGCTTGGTCTAGGTCCAGGGATCTGCCCTGGGGTTTTCCTGGAGACTGGAGAAAAATCCCTTTGTTCAGTCGACTCCCAGATAAGGTTCCTGACTGGGGTGTGTGACATCAATCTGGGGAAGAACAAAGCCCTCTCTCAGGGACCAGGTCCACGATATAGACCCAACTACCCCCCCACACACACAGACACACACACACACACACACACACCCCAGTGCTGTGTTTGTAGGAGACCCCACCAGCTTATTGCTTACTTAAAACCCCCTCAACTTCCCCTGCCCAGCTCTGCATGCAGAGGCCTCCTGCCTGCTGATAAGCTGTTCAGGAAATTCCACTTGGAGGAAGTCCACAAGCAGAGGCTAGGGAGGGTGGCAGAGGAGACAATTCCTGAGCCTGGTAGCAGGGTGAAGTGAAAAAGGCTCGGTCCTATCCCAGCTTGGACCTGCACCAGATCAGTGTCCTGTCTGCCAGCTGCCCTGCTCCCCCGACACCTTCCTTTGAAGGAGGATGAATGAAGCTGGATGACTCTGTGACCCTCTGGTCTGCATGAAGTGGGTGGGCCAAAGCAGATGGTAATATTTCCATTTTATGGCTAGGAAAACTGAGGACTAGAAACTGTGTCCAACTTGTCCATGTCTACTCGGCAGTCCATATTGTTGTCAGGACTAGATCCCAATCTGGATCTCAGCCAAGGGAATTTTCTGCTTCATGCTGTGACACTTATGGTTGGACAGGGATGCCAATCGCCTGGGAGATACCATCTGTCCCCCTTCTCTGACACAAAAAGGGTCAGTTTGGACATAAGCAGTGATTGAGATGGAAGGGCTGATGGCAAGAACCTTTAGCAATCTCCCTCCCAGGCCCAGACCATCTTTCTGGCTTTCTCTCCAGGACCTCTCCCAACTCCCTTTGCTCTTCTTGGGTCCTGCTGGCTAAAAAGAGGATCAAATGCATTTGGTTCTTCACTTGTCCCCTCAAAGTCTATATGGTCCTGGGGCTGATCACCTCAAGAGCCCTGGGCTTCCTAAAAAGAAGAACCCAAGTATTATATTGGAGAAAATACACTGTTCCTTTCCTTCCCCAAATGGAGAATGAAGAGACATGACTCTTGGCTGAAAGGGGACAGAGACCCTTGAGTTATCCTTAGATAGAATCCTTTTTTAATGTTTGTGAGGAAGGGGACCCAAGGGTCCCATACCTATGTAGCAAATAGGTGTTCTCCCAGCCACAAGGACATGACGATATGTGTTCTCTTAGGGAGATGGATTGGGGACTGACCCCTGAGAGGCTCGAGGCCAACCTTTTCACCTCAGTGAGTTTATAAGGCTGAGAAATCTGATTCTGTCAGCACCCAGGTCACCTCAGCATGGTGGGCCAACAGTCACCACTAGGCCTTGGGTAAACCTGACTGAGATAAATGAGAACCAACCCAAGTGCCTGTGGCTGCCACAGAAACACCTTGCTCAGACCTCTGCAGTGGAGACTGTGAGTGACTGAGAGTCCAGCTCCCCATGGCTATTTCTGGCCCTTGACTGACACGGTGAGGCCCCAGGGCAGGCCCACCTCTGTGCTGTGGGGGATTCCTGGGACGATGCCTTCGGCTCAACAATGCCTCATCAGCCCAAACAAACCTTTCTTAGAGCTGTCCCACAGACCCAGCTCTTCTGCCCAGCCTTCCTTCTTTCCCCTCTCCCTTCGCGGGTGTCAGACCAGCAGTCAGTCTGAAGACTTTCTCGCCTCTTTTTCCATCTACCCCCCTTCATCCTTCACAGGCCTTTCCCCCCATAAATGCCTTGTAGGTCTAACTGTATCTTGGCATCTGCTTCTGGAAGGATCCAACTACCACAGTGTCCATCCACAGGAGAATGGTTAGAATCAGTGTGTCACACCATGGATGAGCCCGAGCTATGAAAGTCATTCAGACAAGTCTTCAAAATGTAATGTTGATTGGAAAAAGCACGTCACAGAAGCACGCTGAAATCAATCCCAGCCCATTGGCGGTTCTAAGCTTTACAGGAATTGATGTATTTGACACTCACACCAACATTCTGAAGGAGAGCCTATCAGCATCTCCTCTTGAGAGATGTGAAAACCTCACTTCTCTGCTTCTCAATTCCCTCCTCTTAAAAAGGGGTTGATGACAAATGCCTCCCTCACAGGTTACAGTGAGCGTAACAATACGTATATAATTCATATGATTTCTAGATAAGATTCAGATTGCTAATACATATTCAGTCCCTAACCTAAAATGTGTAGATGTGTTGTGGAATTTGGAATTAGGGGGATGTTAGAAAGAAAAAACAGAGGCATCTGGATGGCTCAGTGGGTTAAAGCCTCTGCCCTCGGCTCGGGTCATGGTCCCAGGGTCCTAGGATTGAGCCCCACATCAGGCTCTCCGCTCGGTGGGGATCCTGTTTCCTCCTCTCTCTCTGCCTGCCTCTCTGCCTACTTGTGATCTCTGTCAAATAAATAAATAAATCTTAAAAAAAAAAAGAACAGTGAATAACCGTTTATCGCATAATACCCAAATCCAAGAAAGGGCTTTATAATCAAACATCATAAAATGCTTGCCACAAACTTCTTGAATATTAGGCTAAGTGAGATAAGTAAGGACTTCACTTTCGGTTCTGCCTCCAAATGATTTACAGAAAATTTTGGTTTCAGAGCTCTTTAGACTTCAGAATCTTGGATAGCAGATTATGGACCTGTTATCTGATCTAGGACTTACTATCTGTGTTCAGAAGTGAGGAAGTTCTGTTCATAATGTCCTCACCTGCTCTTAGAATCTAGGGGAAAGGGACGCCTGGGTGGCTCAGTTGGTTAAGCAGCTGCCTTCGGCTCAGGTCATGATCCCGGCGTCCTGGGATCGAGTTCCACATTGGGCTCCTTGCTTGGCGGGGAGCCTGCTTCTCCCTCTGCCTCTGCCTGCCTCTCTGTCTGCCTATGCTTGCTCCTGCTCTCTCTCTCTAACAAATAAATAAATAAATAAATAAATAAATAAATCTTTATAAAAAAAAAAGAATCTAGGGGAAAATAATCTCATCAAATGGATAAGAAAACGTTACTTCCTTTTCTGTTTCTGTTTATTGCCGCAGTTCCAAAGACGAGCGGTGTTGCTGGGAACCTCTGGTATCCTTCCCAGCACTACAAGCCTGCATGTAGAAACCTGCCCCAGGTAAATGAAACGTGAGGCCAGTGCCCGGTGTGTGTGGGGAAGGCCAGCGGAGAGCAGTGGAGCACAGCCTTCTTCACAGAGAGACAGAGAGGCTGTCCTCCCCCATGGCCACCAGCATTTCCATTGGGGGGGGGTCACTTCCAAGGGAGGGTGCTCATCCCAGAGCTGAGTGTCTTTCCCATTCAAGGGAGTTGAGTTGGGCAGGAGTGAAATCCCATCTCTTCTCTTTTTTGTCTCCCTTTGGTGTCCCTAGTAAGCAGCCACCGTCAATGCCTCAGCTCCTTTGGAAGTCAAGGCAAAGCCTAGAGTAGTTTGAGGGAGAAGTGGAAGCCTCTGGGTAAGTGGCCACCAGGCCAGGGCCTTTTCCTCTTTTGCAGTGGGCTCCCTCCGCCACCTTGCCTTCGCCACGGGGTCCGACGATGCTCAGTCCTTTGCATTCTGGAGCTCTTCCTCAGCTACCTCTTCCTAGAATATGACAGCCCAGGGCCTGTCTCCTGGTGATGTCACCAGGAACACCCCTGGATCACTGGGGGTGCTCACCAGCCTCCTAGGTATCCACAAAAGTACTTTTCCCAAGGTTCGAGGGAGGCGTGTACATTCTATGATCTGATTTTATTCCTTGAGGGCCGGCAGTGCTCACAGCCCCACGTTCAGGGAGAACGGCATCCTGCCCTCAGGCTCAGCTAAGCCAAGTACTCTGGTTACTGAGAAAGTGTCTGGCTAGAGGTTGGGGACTTCAGGGAGATGGGAGCCCAGAGCATAGGAGGGTTAAACTGTGGTCAGCACCCAGTGTTAAGACGGCTGAATTCCCAGTGCAGAGGCACCTGCTGCCTTCTCATGAGGTTTGTACTGTACATTGCACCTTCTCTTGACCAGGTGTGGGTGGGTCCCTGGAGCAGGGCTATATGGGAGGTCACAAGGGTTGGAGGCTTGGAGGCAGAGCCCTACTATCTCACAGAGAGACAAGCCCATCCTCTTGCCCTTTCCTCAGCTGTGTCCAGGGGTGCTGGGCCTCGTCTGCCCTGCCTGTAAAGTTGTTTTCAGGCCATTGCTGTGTGCCAGCAGCTGGGCAGCAAAGATGCCTGGGACTAGAGCTCTGCCGGCAGAAGGCTAGCTGGGGAGCAGGGGTAGGGAGGCAGGTCCATGGGCAGAAGCTGCTCTGGAAAGGCAGGCCAAGGCTATCAGGCCCAAGAGCAAGGGACTCAGATGATGGGCGAGCAGCATGGGGTGGGTTTCAAACTGGGGATGGGTGGTACGTGGTACCCAGGTGGCTTGCTGGGTGGCTTGCTCAAGGTTGCCAGGCTCAGCAGGACTCCTTAAAAGACTCCAAATACTCCCTCAGTCCAGCACTCCACCTGCTGGGCTTGATCCTTCCTAATAAGATAACTACCATCTCCTCACCTCAAACTCTGAACCAGACCCTGAATTAGCAGTGTCCTCACAGTCCTGTGATGCATGCATCGTTGTTATCTCCCCGTTGCAGCTAAGGACAGTGAGGCCGATGAGGAGCATGCCCAAGGTCACACAGCTAGGAAGTGGCAGATCTGGGATTGTTAACCTTGCAGTCTTGGCCATGTTACCTAGCCTCTCTGAGGCTCAGTGCTGTCAAATGAAAGTCAACATGATAGCAGTTCCTACATCTTGGGGGTGTTGTGAGGGTTTGTAAGTTAATACGTGTGAAATTTCTAACAACCGGCCTGGAATCAAGCCAAACGAGTGTTAGCTACCGTTAGCTATTATGCAGATTTATTTTTGGAAATGTGTAGCTTTTGGCCCCTTCATCCATTCCCCATCCCCCGCCTCTGGCAACCATCAATCTGTGAATCTGTGAATTGGGGGGTTTTGTTTAGCTTTTTAAATGTTAATTTTTTGTAAGATTTTATTTATTTGAGAGAGAGTGAGACAGAGAGAGAGAGAGAGAGAGCAGGAGGTGGAGGAGGATCAGAGGGAGAAGTAGGGACTCTTCTCTCCCCACTGAGTGGGGAGCCTGAGGCCAGACTTGACTCTGGGACTCTGGGATCACGACCTGAACCAAAGGCAGACACTTAACTGACTGAGCCACACAGACACCCCTAGTTGGTTTTTTTCCCTTAGAGTCCACATATAAGTGAGATCATATAGTGTTTGTCTCTGTCTGTCAAGTCCATCCATGTGGTCACAAGTGGCTGGATTTCTTTTTCAGGGCTGAATAATATTCCATTGTGCACATACATCACATTTCTTTATCCATGAGTCCACTGGCAGACACTGAAGTTGTTCCTCTGTGATGGCTGTTTTAAGTTATGCTGCAATGAACATGGGGCCACAGGTATCTTCTCAGGTTCTAAGGTTCAGAATTATTGCTCCATTTGTTATGGTCCTAGGGAACCCGTGACCTTGAACCCTACTGGCCACCCAAGCCAAGTGATTGAAAGATGTCTCCTGGGCCACACCCATAGCAGCAGATTTGTTCACAAGCTCCTTATCAGGAAGCACTGGCCATGTGGAAGGAGGCGGAGGGAGAGCACAAAGCTAACACCCCTGCTCTGAGGTCTCGGGAGAGGTTTACCAGAGGCCGTTAGACGAGCAGTTCATTAGAAGCCTTCCCCCAGGCTGTCCCTGTGAGGCTGCACTAATGGGCACCTTGGGCTGGGCCTCTCTGCTTTGTGGGCCCCGCTGGCCACCAGGAGGCTAAACTAGGGGACAAGCTCCTTTTTGGGAGATACCGGTGACATGGAGTGAGCCAGAGGAAGACCACACAGAGGACACCCACTGGCCTCCATCTTTGGGGATAATTTCAGGAGGCCCTAGATGTGTGTTGAGTTAGATGCCTGTCCCTCAGGCCAAAGCTCTAGGCCTTTTTCACAGAAAGACTGGGTGCGTCCCTGGGGGGGCCCTGGAGGGTGGCCAGGTGAGGCCACAGGAGGCCTTTAAGAGCTGGTACTTTTTTGCCGTGGTCACCTGGGTCTCGAGGACATAAGCCATTGGCTTTCAAAGGTAGATGTTTTGGAGGCTTAACTCTCAGGTGTCGGTCTTAAAAGTTAGGGTGCCAGATGTGGGGCTCAAATCCTTCACTCCCCAGAGAGAAACTGTGGATTTTGAGTTCTGTCTGGATTATTGTTCACAGCACTGGGGCTGGGGTTTAGAGCAAGACTGTGTCTCAGCCTCTCCTACCCACAAGGTTCTTGTTCTTTTTTTTTTTTAAGATTTTATTTTATTTTTCTTAAGTGACCTCGACACCCAACATGGGTCTCTAATTCACAGGCCCAAGATCAAGAGTCACAAGCTCCACTGACTGAGCCAGCCAGGTGCCCCCTCGTTCTTCGGATGTATGGGAATCACTTATCTTGTTTGGGGTTTCTTTCAGAGGAAACTATTCCATGTGTAGCTATAGATTCGGCAAGAGGAGATGAGCTCAAGATGTTCTGACATCATCCCCTGGAACCGGAACCAGTTTGGCATGTTCTTAAAAAGTTAGACACATGGGGACGCCTGGGTGGCTCAGTGGGTTAAAGCCTCTGCCTTCGGCTCAGGTCATGATCCCAGAGTCCTGGGATCGAGCCCTGCTCCTGGGATTGAGCCCCGCATCGGGCTTTCTGCTCAGCAGGGAGCCTGCTTCCTCCTCTCTCTCTGCCTGTCTCTGCCTACTTGTGATCTCTGTCTGTCAAATAAATAAATAAAATCTTAAAAAAAAAAAGTCAGACACACACCTACCATAAAGTCCTGCCATTTGACGCCCAGTTACTTACTCAAGAGAGGGAGAGCAGATGCCCCCCCACCCAAAGACGTTCACGGGAATGTTCGTAACAGTTTTATTTGTCGCTGCCCCAAACTAAAAATAGCCGAAACGCCCATCAACAAGGGAACAGGTATACAAATTACAATATATACACACACAGGAATGGTACAAGGTAATGCAAACGAGTGCACTATTATAAAAGCAACAATGAGTCTCAAAATAATTATGGTGAGTGAAAGAAGACAGACAAAAATTTCTAGACAATTCAAATGAAACTGTGAGGGGTGAGGAGGGGCAGGAGGAAACTTACGGGAGTAAGTGCTGTGTTTGTGATTTTTTTTTTTAAAGATTTTATTTATTTATTTGACACAGAGAGAGAGATTACAAGTAGGCAGAGAGGCAGGCAGAGAGAGAGGGGAGAGCAGGCTCCCCGCTGAGCAGAGAGCCTGATTCGGGGCTTGATATCAGGACCATGGGATCATGATCCGAGCCGAATGCAGAGGTTTAACCCATTGAGCCACCCAGGCGCCCCTGTGTTTGTGATCTTGAGTGCAGTGAATTTCACAGGTAGATACGTATATCAACATTTGTCAGATTGTACAATTTAAATATACCCAGTGAGTTGCATGTCAAGTACACCTCAAAGCCATTAAAAAAAAAAAAATCCAGCAATGGGGGCATCTGGATGGCTCAGTGGATTGAGAGTCTGCCTTCGGCTTATGTCATAGTCCCAGGGTCCTGGGATCGAGTCCTACATCAGGCTCCTTGCTCTGCAGGGAGTTTGTTTCTCCCTCTGCTTGCTGCTCCCCCTGCTTGTGCTCTCTTGCTCTCCTCTCTGACAAATAAATAATAAAATCTTTATTAAAAATTTAAGGGGCACGTGGGTGGCTCAGTGGGTTAAAGCCTCTGCCTTTGCCCAGGGTCCTGGGAATGAGCCCCACATCAGACTTTCTGCTCAGTGAGGAGTCTGCTTCCTCCTCTCTCTCTCTGCCTGCCTCTCCACCTACTTGTGATCTTTCAAATAAATACATTCTTAAAAAATTTTAAAAGAGTGCCTGGGTGGCTCAGTGGGTTGGGCCTCTGCCTCCGGCTCAGGTCGTGATCTCAGGATCCTGGGATGGAGGCCCACGTCGGGCTCTCTGCTCCACAGGGAGCCTGCTTCCCCCTCTCTCTCTGCCTGCCTCTGCCTACTTGTTGATCTCTCTCTCTCTGTCAAATAAATAAATAAAATCTTTTTTAAAAATTAAAATTTTTTTTAAAAATCCAGCAATGAATATTCCTCACCTGAGGGGAAGTGGCAGACTGGGCGAGAATAGGCCTGATCAGGGTCACTTCTGGCCCCGGGGACAGAGGTGGAGAACACCTATCTTGTGCCTCAGGCCAGAATGCTTTTCTGCATGCTACACTGCCACCCTGTGGCCACGGTGGGGCATCGGCGGCCTGATGGGGCAGCCATGGTGTTCTGCAAGGCTCTGGGTGGTAGGGGGCGGTTTTGCTTCCTCAAGGATCTTGGAAGCTGCTGCCCTAACCAGGGCCCCAGCTGCGGCAGCAAACTCAGACACCACAAGGACCAGGTGGGCGATGTATCTGACTAAGGATGGCAATGATGCCAGGCCCGATGGGGACTATGGGAGCCATGACTCAGCTCCACACACTTGATGCCAGAATCAAGGCCCGATGTTGCCAAGTCTTTTTTTTTTTTAAGTTTTTTTGTTGTTGTTGAAGTTGTTGTTTGTTTGTTTGTTTAAGAGATGGAAATCCAGATTTATACAGGAAATCTTCCAGTTTTTTAATGGCAAACAAATAAGTAAATAAACTGTTTGGGCTAGTGCAGACCTATTAAACTGTGTCCATGGGCCAGAATCTGGGGGTTTCCAGTTTGCAACCTCTGAGCAAACACATTAGATTCTCTTCCCAGAGGCCAGCCATGAGGCAGAAGGCCATGCTTACTGTCCTTCCACAACATGAAGGAAGAGCCCAGGGCCAAGAGAGCAAGATATCCTTGTGTCTATCCAAAGTGGGAAAATGAGGTCCAGGTTTATTCCCTGAGGCTGTGCCATTCATTAGCGCTTAGCTGTCCTCCCCTGCATTGGAATTTAAGGCCTCTGGCTTAGAGTAGGAACAGGTTTCCTCCCCTGTTTGGCACTGGAGAGGACTGAGGGAAGGATTAGTGAAGGATAACAAAGGGAAAATTCTGAACACCTAGCAGGCACCCAGACTACAAGCATGTCCCCCCAAAAGAATAGACTCCAGGCTTTTCCCTTTGCCTTCCAGCCAGACAAGGAATGCAGAGAGTCCTAGTAGCAGGAACAGAGCAACTTGAAAGCTTGGACACTTCCTACACAAGATGCCAATAGAGGCCCTTTGGTCACCAAGATGGAAGAAAGTGAATGTGGAGTTCATCTCCCAGGGCAGGAGGCCAAGCCAGAGACTTCCGTAGAATGTCCGCTGACCTGTGGAGGTTGGTACGGAGGACAGTCCTGGTGTCCCCTTGCCTGACCTCAGGGCTTGAGCTGGCAGCCATCACTCAGCAGACAGAAGCCAGACGCCATTCTCTTGTGGGCTACCAGGCCTCTAACCTCCTAGAGTAGAGGAGGTGGCCGTCTGTCCCTGTGAGCTGGGCGTCTTGATGGCCACGAGGTCATGAGGATGTACCCAAAGAGGTCCTGCAACATCTAGAAGCTGAAGAGGCATGGGTCTTTCTTTGGAGGTCAGTGGGTCAGTGTCCATAACTTTGCAGGCTGAGGAGGGTCACAAGCATGAGCCTCCTGCTTTCCCCAGGCCTGATCAGACTCTCTGAGCAGTGCCAACCCTAGATCGATTCTTGGGCCATTTGACCACAGGGGCAAAGAGCAGGAGATGTAAAGTCAGATGCCTCTCACCTGCCCCAGGGAGCCCGCCTCCCTACCCACCTGCCCTGTTCCCATAGGCAAGCAGGATGTACACGTGGTCTCTGGGAGGCGACATCTCCCTTCACTGCTACTGCTATCAGTGAGAGGAGGGCATACCTACTACTCTTACTCTCCGGAAGGCCTCAGCACACCCCCAGGGCAGCATCTCAGGAGAAACCCCCAGGGCAAGTGCTCCAGGAGACATAAAGCAATGATCTGGACCTAGCAGTCAGCTCTAACCCTTCTGAAAGGACTGCAGGGACAGGAGACCAGGACTTGGGGGTGTGGACATCTGTTGGGTCAGGCCAGTGTCTCTGAGTCCCTGGGCTCTAGCATGCCCCATCCTGCCAGGCTCTCAGCCAGTGCTGGGTAGCAGGCTCTGGCAGAGATTGCACATGGGGATGGCAGATGGAGGGGCCCAGTGCCTGAAGAAACATGGCCAGGGCACAGACAGACATGATGTCCTAGGGCCAGAGCCACTGGGTGTGCCTCTAGAAGAAGCCCTGGGGACCCACCCTGGATATAAGGTAGCAGACAGGAGAGCCCTGAGTAGGAGGGGATCAGGAGTCATCTTCCTCAGGCAGGGACACCTAGGCCCTCTTCAGGAACAGAGGGGGAAAAGTCCTAGTGGCTCCCTCTCTCAGAGGAGAGGCGGAGCGGTTGGAGAGAAGATTCTTCATGACACTTGTTAAAGAGCAGTAAGGCCGACTTTATCCAAGGAGGTCCAGGTTGGTGGGAATCAGCACCACTGTAGTGGGGTCTTGTGGTGGGGGAGAGAGAATGGGCTCAACTCTGAACGCAGCATGACCAAATGGGAATTTATAGCCAAGGAGCAGGGTGGGGGGTCAGGAGATGGAGAGTGGCTAAGAGGAAGCAGCAGGGGTCAGGGGCACTCTGGCTAGCCTATCTAACAGGAATCTTGCTGAAGGCAGCAGGCGGGGTGATCAGATATCTGCAGGCGGTGGTGATTGTGAAACCTGATCAAATATTGAGAGTGACCACGCAAGGAGGCTGGGGACTGTGGCTCACCTGACTGAGCAGAGGGCTCATAAAACAGGACAACGGAACGATGAACACGGAAGTCCAAAAGTCAAGGCCTTGTTGGAAAGAGCACAGAGGAACCTGATTCAAGTTTGGTCAGGGAGAGACTTTGTTAGTCCCCTTCTTGTCCAAGGAGAGGAGCGACATTCTCTTTGAGCAGTAGAAGTCCATTTTCTCACTTAGTTGCTTTTTGCTCACTAAGGATCAGCTGCACCATCCACTTGGACTGAGCAGTAGTGGATATGTGCTGGATGGTGAGAGCATTCAGGCATTTAATGAAGGGAATTTCTATAAAAATAAAAGGAAAGAAGGTTAACGGTTGGAAACCCAGTCTCTGAATCCAGAGATCAGCCAGTTGAGATTTCCAGATATTGGGCTTAGGATGGGACTGGCAATACAATGAATTCCTTGGCCTTCAGTCTCATGGTCCTGAGTGGTCTGGTGACGTTTCTGAGCGGCAGGCACGAAGGTGATTTCTTTGAGTTTCATGTCAAGTCCTCCAGCTTTAGCTTGCAGGGCTCTGGGAAGAAGGCGGTTTTAGATTTCAGCGATGCCAAGTCAGGAGGGTGGGAGAAAAACTGGAAGCCTGGGTTTGGAGACTTGTAGCTACATACAGGGGGGAATCTTGATAAAAGAACTGAGAATTTGGTAAGGAGTGGCAAAACGATGGAGCCCACAAGGGGGCACTGTAGTTTTCCATGGAAACAAACACAGTCACCTGCTTCCGGTTCTTGTTTACAAAACAGACCAGGTCTGGTAGGATTTGGCCTGATTATCCATACAAGTGCAGCAAGTAATTGACCACATAGGTAGTTTTGAGTTTGCTTTGCTGGAACTTTTCATAAAGAATCTCAGATTAGATTCTTAAAAACCCCTCCAGGCGAGGAAACCAAGCCAGAAATTCTCCAGAAGATTTCACTTACAGTACCTATCGATTTGGATGAATTCCTCTCTTCTAGAATCCCCCGAATAACCCAAGGTTCCTTGTCCTCCCAACAAGTGACCTTTCTTAGTCACCTATAAGCCTGGGAACCCTGTAAGCCAGGTCCCAGGCTGATTTTTCCAAGAAGACTTTGTAAGAATTGGCTTCATAAAATTAAGCCTCGTCCCTTAGAACTGTCTGGTGCTTTCTGATTCTCGGCATCATTCTGAAATATGACATTCACCCAAGCCCTTGGTTATTTAACTAATGTTGTCCAAATTTAATGAGTTGTGTCCTGTTACAGGAATAGATTCTTACTGAACTTAGACAAGGAATTAACTGCCACAGAAATAAGAATATTGAATAAGAGTCTCCAGATTCTCAAGGGATCAGGTAGGGAAAAAAGATAAATGTTTGATTTCTGTTTACAAAAGTATCATCTACCAAACTGTTGTAAGTTATAGGTAATTTAAGTGAAATGTCTGGAAAAACTCTAAAGAACTGGCAATATTCCAGGACAATAGCTATAATCATGCTTTATCAGTTAACTCCCATGTAATGTTAAGTCCCATGTAATCAATTCTTGTACACTTGAGCCTGGGTTAGCAGTTCAATGAACGTGTCAGCTTCTAAATATGAGATGAGAGTTCAACTGACAAAATTTCCTTATTTCTGTGACACATAACAAAGATAATAACCAGGATTTTGACTGATAGCATTATATCAGGACATACCATGGATAGCAAAAGTATTGGCAAATTCTTATAACAATTTGTGAAATATTTTACATTAACAATATTTACCCATACAAATATAACCTAGGAAGGTTAAAAGTTCTATTTGACAATGCCTTGTTATCATGCAATTTAACAAATCAAATAAACCTAATTACTTTAACAGCTGTTTGTTTATGAGGTGAAAGAACAAAGTCTTTGAGGTTTTCCAGGAACTCTCTAGGAAGTCCCAAAGTTAATCTGAGGTCAAAAAAACTTCATTTGGGATTTGATTTGGGGGGGAAAATGATCAAAAATGTAAAAAACCTTAGCGCTCTTCAATGTGAAAAGTCTTGATTCTCTTGAATAATCAAAGATATGACAAAGGTTAGCATAAAGCACGGAAATTATTCTGATAAGATCTTGGTGTCCTTGGCAGATTACCAAAAAGTAAAGAAGAAACCTTTTACAATCTCTTATTAAGAGCAGACCAATAGGGGTGCCTGGGTGGCTCAGTGGGTTAAGCCTCTGCCTTTGGCTCAGGTCATGATCCCTGGGTCCTGGGATTGAGCCCCACATTGGGCTCTCTGCTGGGTAGGGAGTCTGCTTCCTCCTCTCTCTCTCTGCCTGCCTCTCTGCCTACTTGTAATCTCTGTCTGTCAAATAAATAAATAAAATCTTTAAAAAAAAAAAAAAGAGCAGACCGATAATCTCAGGAAACTTTGTCATTCTAACAGAAAGAAGATCATATTTTAGTTTAGTTTTGCACCAGTATGCTTTTGTTATTAGGCTCTTTTTTTAAAAGACCTTAAAATAAATCTGTTCAGGTCTTATTCAGCTTGGCTACATGAGATAAGGTCTATTTTTCTGCAAAACTTTTACACATTTCTTATATTCATTCAGGTGTTTGTCTATTTTTCTCTATTTTCCTTCTTTCATTCTGGAACAACCATCCTTTTTTAAAAAGAAAATAATACTCTTTTTCCCCACAGCAAAACACATCCTTCATACTTTTCCTTATGAATAAGTACATCCTACTTTTCTTGCATACTCTTTCTACACAGTTGTTTTTCTTCATCTTTATTATTTCTAGTAGTTTTAACTACATATGTTGATTATAATTTTTAAATGTTTGTAACCTTTCTTTTACAGAAAGAACTAGTTAGTAGACATACCAGAAGTTCTATGTGAGCAGACTAGCCAATTTTATGAATAGAAACATGTTTCTTTATAGGACAGTTTTTCATGTTTATTAACAAACCTAAATATATTTAGCTTCTATATACCCTATAAAAACAAGGTGCCAAAAGTATGTAGGTTTGCGATGATCTGTTCAGCTAATGCAGTTGAAGGGGTCCAGAATTCCAGCCCAAAATAGGCCAGTTTGCCATAAGGATTATTTTGAGCTGTAGGCAATTGTGAAACAGCAGGCACAGGTAGAACTCTCTGCTCTAATCATTTCTACCAAAAAGTAGGACATAAATTTCCATTCGTGAAACTGTTCCCTCTCCCATAACAAGACTGGAGACTCCAGAGATGACTTTGCATAACAAACCTTCCTAAACAACCCTCATTTACCGTACATTTCCTGGTCACCTCCACACAATTTACAGCCTCTAGGAGCCCAAACCCCCTTTCCTTTGTCTAGTCACTTCTCCATAATTTATCACCCTTTACTAAAATAGTATATAAAATGCCAGAGTCTAACAGCTTCTTTTGGATTTTCACTTCTTTTCTGTGAAGCCCCCATACACATAAAATAAAACTTATATACTTTTCTCCTACTAATCTGTCTTTTGTTAGTTTAATTTGCAGGACTTAGGTCAAGAACCTAAGAGTATAAGAGGAAAAGTTTCTCCTTCCTTATGTAGCAAAGTGCTAATTCTATCCCAAAGGGGCCATTTTAGTCTAAATTAATGGAGCGAGTTCTACCTTAACCCTTCATCTACTGAGACAAACTCAAGTTGCCCACAGTATAGCCTGCCTGATAAAACAGTACATGAACATGGCCCTAAGGGCTGTGTGGCTGCCACGTCAGGTTCCCACAGGCCATCCTGCCTCTCCCCCATTGTCCTAAACTTCACTGTGTCCAGGTTCTGGGCTGTGTCATGCGGGTACTCCCAGGCTGAGTCAGATACCCTTCTAGTTACCCTTCTGGTCACTTTCCTGGTCTGGCTATCCCCAGAGAGATGGGCAGAGCTGAGAGATTTGGGGAACCCCCAGGAGGGAGACAATGGCCTTGAGGTATAAGTCCTCCCATTTGTCCATCTGTCCATCTACCCTTCTCCCCACGTGAGCCAAGAAGCAGCTCTGCATCTGACAGGCCGTGAGCAGACTGCAGTGGGCCAGACAGCCAGACAGAGTGTGTTGGATGTGAAATACACAGATCAGCTCCAGGACATGGTCATGGCCCCTGCTACTCATCAGGTGGGCCTTACTGCATGCTGCTGGCCCTGAGAGAGGACAGTGTGTGGTGGAGGCCCTGGGTAAGGGAGGCCCTGGTCACCCACCTGCCTACCATTCACTCGTTCAGCTCTAATTGGCATCTACTAAAGCAGATGGAAGATGATGGAAAGAAAGGGTCCTTCCCTCATGGGAGGAATGGCCCTTAAGGGGGCACCTAACCCAGTCCTGGGAGAGTCAGGGAAGGCCCCCAGAGACAGTGCCCTTCCAGCTACACCTGGTGGGTAAGCAGGATTTCACCAGAAGGAATAGCTGGGTACTCTCAAGGAACCAAGGGGAGCTCAAAGTGGCCCAGGGGTCAGGATGGACTTGGATACACCTCTGGGACCTGAGTCAGGATGGACACCTGGACTTTGGCCAGAAAGCAGTGTGAGCCATGGAAGGTGTTAGGCAGGGCTTCTGACCAAGGTATGACTGACGGATGTGTGTCAGGGACAGGAATATGACTGCTACATGCTATGCTGTGCCCTCTAGCGAAGTTGTCAGAGCAAAGGGAGGTGTGTATTGGCTTCCCTGAGAGGTAGCTCCTATATCTCTTCCTAGTCAGAAGCCATGTGCTTTTTGTGAGAATTAAACCTCATTTACCTTTAAATGCTTTAAATGGTGTACAGCAGGAATTCAGATATGCGAACACAAAATCCACTTAAAAAAAATCTCCACTTGAATTGAATTCCTGGGTTAAGTTTCCATTCCATTATATGGCAGAAATTACCCTGGTCAATTCAGGACAAGCCCAGACAAGTGTAGGCTGGCTCAGTCAGGTTCCCATAAGGCCAGACACAAATTACAAATAAGATGCTTAATTCTCCTTCAATTCACTCCCTTTCTTTTCAGAATGCTTTTCTCTGTCCTTTTCAATGTACGTAAATCTTTATAATGACTAAATAAGCCATTAGTACTCTGGCCAGTCTCACAGCTCAGGAATGTTTCCTCAGAGACCTGGGAGCTGTCTTTTTGAAATGCAAGGGACACATGGGTGGCTCAGTCAGTTAAGTGTCTGACTTTTGATTTCAGCTCAGGTCATGATCTCAGGGGCATGGGATCAAGCCTTGAGTTGGGCTCCACGCTCAGTGTGGAGTCTGCTTGAGAAGCTCTCTCCTCCTCTCCCTCTGTCCCTGCCCTGCTTGTGCTCTAAATAAAAAAAAAAAAAAGATACTATTGAGGCACCTGACTGGTGACTCTTGATCTCAGGTTTTTGAGTTTGAAGCCCACGCTGGGCATGGAGACTAGTTTTATTTTTCTTTTTTAAGATTTTATTTATTTAGGGACACCTGGATGGCTCAGTTGGTTAAGCAGCTGCCTTCGGCTCAGGTCATGATCCCAGCGTCCTGGGATCGAGTCCCACATCGGGCTCCTTGCTTGGCAGGGAGCCTGCTTCTCCCTCTGCCTCTGCCTGCCACTCTGTCTGCCTGTGCTTGCTCTCTCCCTCTCTCTAACAAATAAATAAATAAAATCTTTTAAAAAAAAATCTCTTAAAAAAAAGATTTTATTTATTTATTTGACAGACAGAGATTACAAGGAGGCAGAGAGGCAGGCAGAGAGAGAGAAAAGAGGAAGCAGGCTCCCTGCTGAGCAGAGAGCCCGATGCGGGGCTCAATCCCGGAACCCTGGGATCATGGCCTGAGCCAAAGGCAGAGGCTTTAGCCCACTGAGCCACCCAAGCACCCCATGGAGACTATTTTTAAAGATTTTATTTATTTATTTATTTATCAGAGAGAGAGAGAGAGAGAGAGAGAGAGCACAAGCAGGCAGAGTGGCAGGCAGAGGCAGAGAGAGAAGCAGGCTTCATGCTGAGCAAGGAACCCAATGTGGGACTCGATCCCGGGACCCTGGGATTATGATCTGAGCCAAAGGCAGTGGCTTAACTAACTGAGACACCCAGGCGTCCTGAGACTATTAAAAAAAAAAAAATGGGACGCCTGGGTGGCTCAGTGGGTAAAGCCGCTGCCTTTGGCTCGGGTCATGATCCCAGCGTCCTGAGATCGAGTCCCACTTCGGGCTCTCTGCTTGGCAGGGAGCCTGCTTCTCCCCTCCCCTCTCTACCTGCCTCTCTGACTGCTGGTGTGATCTCTGTCTATCAAATAAATAAATAAAATCTTAAAAAAAAAAAACAATGCAAACATTGAGGGAATTAGTGCTTCACATTCTGGGGTAGGGCAGGCAATTTTATTTCTAACCATCTGGGGTTTTCAGCTGGGACTCTAACAAAACAAAAGCAAACAGTTTGTTAACCTGTACAGTGGGAGAAACCTAAACGAAGATTAACTCAAAGTGATAGCTTAGAACTCTGGCTTATGATGCAGCTGAAGTTTGTAGGAGCACCCTCTGAGGGTGGTTGTTGGTTGAGTGTCCAACTCTTGATTTATGTTCAGGTCATGATCTTGGTGTTGTAAGATCCAACCCTGCCTTGAGTTCTGCACTCAGCATGGAGTCTGCTTGAGATTCTCTCCCTCTTCCTCTTCCCCTCTACCCACTTAAGCGCTCTCTCTCTCAACAGATCTTTAAAAAGAAAAGAACAATCAATTTGTGGAGAAATGACAGGACAATGGAAAGTAGTATTAAGCTTCCAAGGGCAGCAAATTGTGGGAAGGTAAATGCACACGGAGAAGCTAATGGAGTGAGGTGTGCTCACAGAATCCTCCAGTGCTATCTCTGGGTTGATAAGAGTCTGTCTTCAGTAAAGGGAGAATTTATGTCCTGCCTTTAGGCATGAAGGGAAATGGTAGAGACAGCTTTTCCTGCATTTGTTGCTTCTTAATTGCCTTCAGCTCAACATAATTTTTATGACAAAAGGCGTATTTTGGGGTGACACTGATTTCCTTCACTGATTTAATGTTTATTCAATAATAAAACTGGTTTCTTTTTCTACTACCTTTGTGGAAAGATTTTTGAGTTAGGAGAAGGTTTTGTCATTTATTATATTTTCCACATTCCTCCTTCTCCAAGGGACCCCTAGATTCTCAGAAGGAACTCAACCCTTGGCCCTCTGCCCCCATTCACTGGTTCATGCAGATCCTGAGTATGGCTCTGGGCTCCAGAGGACTACCCTCTTGCATGCTCAGTGCCACTTACACTCCTCTGAGGGCTCAGGGAAGCTTGATGGAGGGCTTTCCAGACCTCTCTACCCACTTCAGAGACTCCTGTGCAGTCCTCTCTGCAGCTCTCTAATCCTCTGACTATAGGGGTTCCCTTCACAATGTACAAGACCAGAAAGTACTGCCCCAAAATATGCCCCTTTGGCATCAGTATTTTTTAAAAGATTTATTTATTTGAGAGAGAGGAATCTCAAGGAGACTCCCCAAGAGCACAGAGCCCAAAGCCCAACTCATGGCTCTATCCAAGGAGCTGAGCTCATGACCTGAGCCAAAATCAAGATTCAGACACTCAACCAAGCCACCCAGACACCTGGCATAAGGGTAATTTGGAGCTGATTATTTTGAGAAACAGCAGACACAGGAGAAGCTCTGGAAACAGAGCAGAAGTTTCCCTTTTATAAGGGAAATTTACCTTATAAAAGAAATCTCCAATTATAAAGGCATCTCCCTCTCTACACCAGAAAGAGAATGGCTTTATTATTTTTAAAGGTTTTTTTTTAAAGATTTTATTTATTTATTTGACAGAGATCACAAGTAGGTAGAGAGGCAGGCAGAGAGAGAGGAGGAAGCAGGCTCCCTGCTGAGCAGAGAGCCTGATGTGGGGCTCGATCCCAGGACCCTGAGATCATGACCTGAGCTGAAGACAGAGGCTTTAACCCACTGAGCCACCCAGGTGCCCCAGAGAATGGCTTTAAATCAAAAGAAGTTCTTATTAATGGAGAAGGCACTTAAATCTGCAGGACAAAGCTCACTCTTGTTCTCTGTACTTTACCTGGTTATCTCCCATGACTGGGCTCCCCCACACCCATCTTTCTTTTGTCTGTAGCTGAAGGTGGTTTTTTTAAGCCTGAGTTCTAAGCCATCTTAGAGAGTTACTTCTCTTTCCCTGGGTATCTCCTAATATATACATGAGGTATGCACGTTAATAAAATTCTGTTGGTTTTTCTCTTGTTAATCTGTCTTGTTACAGTGTTCCTCACAGAGATCTTAGAAGGGTAGGAGGAAAATTAGTTTTTCTCCCCTTTGGCTCCCTCTGGGAGTTTTAGGGCAGAGCAATGATGGGTCCCTCCTTTACCACCCACCCCAGTCTCTAACATTTCTATGCCTCTCTCCCCCTCTCCTCCTTCTTTCCCAACTAAGATAATTTGTGTCTCCTTCATGGAAAGAATAAGCTTCTTTTATTTATCTTTGCATTTCTGCTATAACAATGTACTTTGAGGACAAGAGCCAAAGGCCTAGCTTGGGCAGAGTGTCTGATGAGGTTAAAAAAAATGAGAAAAGGGACAGTGACTGGATTGGCGTGGGTGATAGGCCCAACCACATCAATTCATTCCTTGTTTTTTTTTAAGATTTTATTTATTTATTTGACAGAGAGAGAGAGATCACAAGTAGGCAGAGGCAGGCAGAGAGAGAAGAAGAAGCTGGCTCCCTGCTGAGTAGAGAGCCCAATTCGGGGCTTGATCCCAGGACCCTGGGATCATGACCTGAGCCGAAGGCAGAGGCGTCAACCCACTGAGCCCCCCAGGTGCCCCATCAATTCATTCCTTAAAATCTGATGCCTGCTTGCTCCAAGGGCGATGCTGGGACTTGGGGCAGAGAGACACTTAGACCCAGAAGACAGGAGAAGGGGACTTGGGGAAGTAAGTGAATAGGGTATATGGCAAAACCCAGGGCTTGGGGATGAGCAAGGAATTCCACTATTGAGACATAGTCCTGTTGACTGTTTACCTGGATTTGCCAGAGAAGCCCAACCTTAGTATTCACCTCCTGTGGCCCCATAAAGATTCACATAATTGCTATAACATGTGTGTTACAGTATTAGAGTCTGAGAAAATGTCACCAACCAGAAATAAACTCAAGGAAATAACCCAAGATGGGAAAACATTCTTTTTGCTGATACCTTTTGGAAAGAGAAATTAGAATCCAGCTAGTGATGAGGTCTGGGGGACTGCCCTTGCAAGTGCCATGTGTTAACATTCAGGAGCAAGTCAGGCAGCAATCCACAGTCCAGAGAAGAGTGGCAGATTGGAAACTGGGGAGAGCACAGCTCTGACAAGTGGGGTCATCCTTGAGAACGAGAAGACAAAGCAGGAGGAGGCCAGACTCTGGGAGGCCAAGTTGAAGCCAGTGCCAGTCTAGCTGAGAGTCCCATGGACTCTTAGTGTCTGGCAAGAGGATTAGTCTGGGTCGGCTGAATGGAGAGGAACACGTGGCCCTAGGAGGCTGAGGGGTGAGGTCAGGGCCTGCTTGGTGGGTGCTGGCAAAAAGTTGATTGTATCATAGGTAGGAAAGCAGGACAGGACCCTCATCTCAATCTCTTGTGTCTTTTCAGGTAATCATTTAGTGACAACTTAAGAGAGACTGGGGGCTTGGGTTCTTTTAGCCAGTGTGTAGGTGCTGACATCACAGGTCTGATATCAGTGTCCCTGGGCTATTCTGGGGGAGCTGGCCCCCACAGTTCTTGAGGCTGAATGAGTCTGAGGCACGAAAGGCATGCTTTTGCCTGGTACACTGGGGCCATTGTTTTCAGTAGATGAAAACCATGCCAGCTGGAAGAATTCCATTCAACCTCAATGTTTACACATCGGGAGCCGAGGGCCAGAGTGACAGGAAGTGACTTGCCCACGTCACAGAACAAGCTGGTGGCAGAGCCAGGACTTGATCACGGACCTCAGCCTCCACTCTGGATTAAGACAATTTTCAGTGTGTCTGTCCAGAAGAGACGCATAAGCTGTTTCTGCCCTTAGGTTATTGTGAACAATGCTTGTAATGAACATGGATGTACGAATATCTCTTCAAGACCTTGCTTTCAGTTCTTTGGGGGTACATGCCCAGAAGTGGAATCACTGGATCAGCTGGTAGTTCTATGTTTAATTTTTTGAGGAACTTCCATTGGTTTCCATAGTGGTTGCACCATTTTACATGCTTGCCCACAGTATACAGGGATTCCAGTTTGTCCGCATTCTTATCAACACTTGTAATTCTCAGCTCTCTCTTTATGGCAGCCGTCCTGAGGGTGTGAGGAGGTTCCCTCTTTATAAGGACACCAGTCATATTGGATTAGGACCCACCCTAATGACCTCATGTGTACATGATCATCTATCTGCAAAGATTCTATTTCCAAATAGAGTGGCATTCTGAGGTTCTGAGGGTTCAGTCTTTAGCAGAGAGTTTTGGGGAGACACAATTCAACCTCTGATACCCCCATGCAGTGTCTACTTTTTAATCCATCTATCTGTATGTCTGTCTGTATGAAGTTAAATAGTGTCCCTACCCCCAAAAGATTCACATCCATCCAGAACCCAGGAATGAGATCCTTTTTGAAAAAAGGGTCTTTGGGGGGTGCCTGGGTGGCTCAGTCAGTTAAGCGTCTGCCTTCAGTTCAGTTCAGGTCATGATCCCAGGGTCCTGGGATGGGCCAGCATTGGGCTCCCTGCTGAGCAGGGAGCCTGCTTCTCCCTCTCCCTCTCTCTCTGTCAAATAAAATATTTTTTTATTTTTATTAACAAATAATGTATTGTTTGCCCCAGGGGTACAGGTCTGTGAATCATCAGGCTTACACACTTCACAGCACTCACCATAGCACACACACCCCCAATGTTCATAACCCAGCCATGTATCCCTACCCCCCCCACCCCCCAGCAACCCTCAGTTTGTTTTGTGAGATTAAGAGTCTCTTATGGTTTGTCTCCCTCCCAATCCCACCTTGTTTCATTTTTTCCTTCCCTAACCCCCCACAACCCTCCGCCCTGCCTCTCAAATTCCTCATATCAGAGAGATCATATAATTGTCTTTCTCTGATCAAATAGGTAAAATATTAAAAATAAAGAAAGAAAATAGGGTATTTGCAGATGTAATTAAGGGCCAAAATGATACCATGTGTATTAGGTTGTTCCTTCAACCCAATCACAGCCTCCTTGTAGGAGATAGAGGGCACATGGAGAAGGTGATGTGGAGACGGAGTGACAGATCGGAATGCTACAGCTACAAGCCAAAGAAGGAAGGCTTCTTCTCTAGACCCTTAGGAGGAAGCATGGCTGTACCAGTACCTTCATTTTGGACTTCTGCCCTCCAGAACTGTGAGAGGATAAATTTTTGTTGTATTAAGCCATCAAAATTGTATGGCAGCCCCAGCAAACTAATATACCTTCTCTTCATCTAGGACATCTACCCACCCCTCACCCAACTGCATGTGGCATGAAGTGAAGTGCTGGCCCAGATCCTCTTTCACAGGCTCTGCACTTCCTCGGAGAGTCGCCAGCTCTGGCAACCGTGCGCCGATGTCCTTGTGACGCCCCAGCTCAACGGTGGTAACCGTTGTGTGGATGAGGGCTGGTCCAGGCCCTGAGGGCTCAGAGGGGGCGGGGAAAAGTGCGGGAGGGTGGCTGGCGGCACAGCATGTCCATGTGGGGTGCAGGACAAAGGGAGGCTGCGGGAGGGCCCCAGTCTGGGGAGGGCGTTCCTAGGGCCAAGGGAACTCACCGGTAGGAGGAAGCCCCGAACCCCTGTCTCTGGAACCGCCAGGGCACAAAGCCGGTCCCAGGACACGCCAGCGTGATCCCACCTGCTTCTTTAGAAAACTCAACTAATTCACAGTAGAGCTTTGAGCACACAGCCCATTCATTCATGAGCTGGGCACTGTCTGAATGGCATTTTTTATGTGAAAATACTACCGGATCATTGTTAACTAGTTCGAAAAAGGCACAGAAAGAGGTAAAAGTCACCCACAATCAGTCTGTCCTTCCTCAGAGGATCGTTGGAAACATTCAGAATCTACCCTTTGAAACTTTTTTCTTAGGGATATAATACACACAGGCAAGGGGATTACATTTCTGCTAGTCTTGTAACCTGCTTTTTTTCACTTACTTTGCTTTGGTCTATTTTCCACTTTAAGGTAGACTTACATGTTCTATTTTTTATACATTCAATACATTGCTATATTTTTATAGGTTTATTGTGTAATGACCAAAACATGAGTAAGATTTGTGTCATGATTTGATTAATTTTGGTAAAAAATTTTTTTGAAAACACATGCGTGCACCACAGGAATCTTTTACAAAAACTTTATATCATTTAAAAAATATTTTCACACTATGGTGAGTGCTGTGAAATGTGTAAACCTGGCGATTCACAGACCTGTACCCCTGGGAATAAAAATACATTATATGTTTATTTAAAACAATTTTAAAAATTAATTTAAAAATATTTTCACAGACCCATGGATCACCTTCTCCCAATAATCATTGTGATTTTTTTCCTGCACCACCTGCCATTCACGCTAGCAGTGGGCGGTCTCTCTTTGTGGCCCCTTTGCACCTTTTCTAACAGCACCTGAGACAGGTCTAATAAATGGCTTTCTTCCTTTCTAACATCAGTGAGATGTCATAGGCTCACCTGACTTTTTGGATGTCCTGACCTGTTGTGCCATTATTGTCAGAGGAGAAGAGCACAGTGGTCTGAAGAGTGGGGTTCCAAATGTGTTTGTACAGAGCTGAGGCAGTTCATTTCTGAGTGTGAGCTCACAGACTGGTGCTCATTGGAGACGAGGTTGGGGACCTTCGGCAGATGTGTGCATCTCTCTCTGCCCCTACGGACCCTCTCCTCTCTTTCTCCTTCTTGCTCTGTGCCCTGAGGCCACGCACTGACCCAGAAGGACTGAATCAAGGGGCTCCCTTGTTCTTTGGCCTCCAGTTGGTTTTGGCCAATGATAGGTTTCAGCAGGAAATGAGTTTTGAGGGAACTCAGCTCTCTTCCTGTGGTGTCCCACAGGGTTGACTTCATCCTCTCAACTGAAGACCACATTTTCTTATCAGACATCCTCTCCACATAGCTACTCTCTTGAAGTTTTGGTAACAAATCACTCCCTCCTCCTCACCCTTACGCAGACATAGGCTCCCTGTTGGCCTAGCTCCAGGAACAGTAAATGTCCCTTGCAATTTTCCCCAAACTCTGGAACTCTTTTGTTCCTCAATTAAACTCTCCTCAGTTACCCAACATGAGTATGCCACCACATCCTCCTGGGGATCCTAAGTGGGGATACCACAGGATTAAAGATGATTTTTTAAAAAAACTGATTTTTTAAACTTTACTATGTTTTCCAAACTTTTCACAATGATCATTTTTGTTTTGTGTTTATGAGGGTTTTTTTTTTTTAAGATTTTAAAAATTTATTTACTGAGAGAGCAAGCACAAGCACGGGAGTGGCGGAGCGAAAGGGAGAAGCAGGATCCCTGCTGAGCAGGATCCTAGGATCATGACCTGAGCCAAAGGCAGATGCTTAACCAACTGAGCCACCCAGGCGTCCTGTGTTTACGAGTTTTTTAAAAAGTTATCAAGAAACATTATACAAATCTGTTTGTGGAGGGTCAGCTTGAGCAACTAGTTCTCCAAGGGGCAAATTTTTGGATATATGGCACAAACCATGTCTTTAAGCTACTCCCAAAATCTGTAACTCTTATCTCTGGGTAGTGGGGTATGAGGGTAGCTTCTCTTCCTATTCCTCCTATGTAATACGCATTTTTCCAATGAGCATGTGTCATTTTTACAAATAGATAAAACTTTAAAAATGAATTTCTGGGGAAATGTGCACATTTCACTGCTTAGAAACAAAGGACTGTTAACTCTTTCTGTAAATGGCCAGAGAGTAAATGTTTCAGTGTTTCCCAGCCAAGAGGCAGAAGTGAGAACTATGTAGGCATTTGCATAATGAGAGAAAATAAATTTCCACAAAATTTTATTGACAAAATTCACGGTGTAATAATAATTGAATACATTTTATTTATTTGTTTATTTATTTATTTTTTGTAATATGGAGCTGCTAATGAAAAGAATGGGATTCTTTTATTTCTTGGAAATAACATGTCACTTAACATGTCACAAGGTTAATGTTTCCTATCACCCAAATTAGTTGCAAATGCTCAACTGTTAGTGCTGATCTGTATTACATATTGTCTCTTTGAAAATGTTTTTTCAGTATAGTTACTGACAAAGATTACACAGTTAAATGGATTTTGAAATATGGAGGTGTTCTTTCCACGTGCGCTGACGTCTGACAAACTCTGCTGGAACTGTATATGGTCTGAGCTCAGAAAATATATCTGCTACAAATGTATGTAGGAATGGAAATCCTGCTTCTTGTTTTATTTTTGACAGAACAGGAAGTCTTAAAAAGCAGCTTGATACTACTTGTGATTCAAAGTTTGTGAAAATGATTTCATCAGAGAATAAATTCTACATATAAACACAATTTTACCTTGTAGTTTTACATTGACTTCATTAAGAAACAGTATCAAGAGCCACTGAGGTGGCTCAGTCAGTTAAACATCCGACTCTTGGTCTTGGCTCAGGATTTGATCTCTGGGTCATGAGTTCAAGCCCCACATTGGGCTCCATGTTGGGCACAGAGCCAACTTAAACACACACACACACACACACACACACACACAACCACCCAAAACACCCCAGTGTCAAGTCTTCAACCAAAAGCTAATTTCCAAAGTCATTCAGTGTTTGCTAAGAGTAGTTGAAAGCAGTTCTTGTGTAGAAAAATTTTGATCTCAGCCTCAAGCTCAAAAAGATGGAAAACTGATAATGACAGTTGGGCAAGTCAAGATACTCGTGTCTATTTCTGATGAAAATTCCCAGAACTGATGATTTTTAAGTTGGTGAGAATGAACAAACTTCACCATTGACATTATTGGTTCATGAACCCATAAGAGAGTCAAGTATTTTCCACAAAGTATCTGCCAATGAATAATACAATGAATATCCAACCAGAGGCTTAAACACCTGAAATTTTCACAAACTTTGTAAATTTCCCTATCTAAGCCTTTTTCTCCCCCACATATCCTTTTATTACCATTGGCAGTAACATATATTAGCAGATTCCATGTCAGGTTGTACTGAATTAATGTTTTCTCAGCTTCTTTTAAAATATTCTTGCCTCTAGTTGTTTCATGCAGACTATGCATAAAGTCTAATTCTTCAGTAATTGCAAACTCTGCATTGGCTTCCTGAATAAACAGCAACAATTGAGCATTAGTAGTAACATTTACTGATTCATCGAGCCAAAGAAAATCACTCAGAATCATGTGAGTTGTTTTTAAGATTGATTACTGATATTTCTCCCAGTGTTTTCAAGCCTTTGAGCAACTGTTCTCACCAAAACACTGTCTTTTTTGTTCTTTAAGTAATCTCTACCTACACACAATGTGGGGCGCAAAATCACAACCCTGAGACCAAGAGCTGCACGTTCCTCCAAGTCAATCATGTGTCCCAATAAACATTAACAGTCTTTTTGTTTTTTTTAAAGATTTTATTTATTTATTTGACAGGCAGAGATCACAGCTAGGCAGAGAGGCAGGCAGAGAGAGAGGAAGGGAAGCAGGCTCCTTGCTGAACAGAGAGCCCAATGCAGGGCTCAATCCCAGGACCCTGGGATCATGACCTGAGCCAAAGGCAGAGGCTTTAACCCACTGAGCCACCCAGGCGCCCCTAAACATTAACAGTCTTAAACACAGTTTAGGTCTTGCGTGCCAAGAGGCAGAATCGTATATAGATTATGCAGGTACTTACTTTTTATATACTTGCTCTTTTTTTTTTTTAATATTTTATTTATTTATTAGACAGAGATCACAAGTAGGCAGAGAGGCAGGCAGAGAGAGTAAGGGAAGCAGGCTCCCTGCTGAGCAGAGAGCCCGACGCGGGGCTCGATCCCAGGACCCTGGGATCATGACCTGAGCCGAAGGCAGAGGCTTTAACCCACTGAGCCACCCAGGCGCCCCTATACTTGCTCTTTTTAAAAAGATTTTATTTAGGCCACTCTGTCTGCCTGTGCTCACTCTCTCTGACAAATTAAAAAAAAAAAAAAGATAAAAAAAAAGATTTTATTTATTTGACAGAGATCACAAGTAGGCAGAGAAGCAGGCCCCCTGCTGAGTAGAGAGCCCGATTTGGGGCTTGATCCCAGGATCCTGGGATTATGACCTGAGCTGAAGGCAGAGGCTTTAACCCACTGAGCCACCCAGGCACCCCATAGGTATTTACTACCTAGGAAACTACCATGTTTCCTTGCTTGACAAGGATAAATCCCACCACAGAGGAATTCAGTTGTTAAAATGAGTGGCCACTGCTACAGTTTACTCATGTCATTTGTGTATAATCACCAATTAGCATGAAGGCCAGGGTGTCCAAATGACTTGGTTTTCTTTTAATCCCACTAAGCCAACATATCACTTCACATCATGCCAAAGCAGAAAAATCACCAAAAACAGGCGAGGAAATATTCACTGCTAAAGGGCTTCTTGTTGATTTAAGTGTGATTTTTACACGGATTATAGTTCTCTAGCCTGGAGTCTATTTGCTATAGTAACCAACTTCATGAGTACGAATTAGCAAATGTCTTCTAACATGGCAATCACTTTTGAAACAAACTCTTATTTGAACACACACACCTTTTTTTAAATGTTTTATTTATTTATTTGAGAGAGAGACAGTGAGAGAGAGCATGAGCGAGGAGAAGGTCAGAGGGAGAAGCAGACTCCCCGTGGAGCTGGGAGCCCAATGCGGGGCTCGATCCTGGGACTCCAGGATCATGACCTGAGCTGAAGGCAGCCGCTTAACCAACTGAGCCACCCAGGCGCCCCTGAACACACACACCTTTAAACACATGGCTTTATTATTATTTTTTAGGATTTTATTTATTCATCTGAGACAGAAAGATACAGAGAGAGCATGAGCATGGGGAGAGGCAGAGGGAGTGGGAGAAGCAGACTCCCTGCTGAGCCAGGAGCCCAACACAGGGCTGGATTCCAGGACCTAGAGATCATGCATGACCTGAGCTGAAGGCAGACCCTTAACCACCTGAGCCACCCAGGCGCCCCTAAACACATGTGTTTCAACAGCATTGTTTGCACACTCTGGAATGTATGTTTTTCCATCTTAACATTGTCATAAGCTAAGAAATAAAGAGAATTTCATTGTCACGGTGTGACAATGCTAATGCTTAGTGGTAATAGTCTCTAAGTTAATAAAAAAACTTTGGAACTTCAGTCATGGCTAGCCAGAAGATAGTCTTTCCCCCTCCTACAGTGAAATAAGTATTTTTGGAAACACTGTCTAAGTTGTTTGGGCCCCCCTGTGCATTCCCACTGAATAAGGAGGGCTGAAATTTGTCTTTCAGCAGAAGGGCTTGAGCTAGTAAGTATGCAAAGATAGCACTTCCCCTTTTCTCCTTGGTTAGCTGACACAGGACAGGAGGGCTGGGGGCCCTTTCTTATACTCTGAAGATCCTTTGGGGAAACCCTCTTTGTGGAGCTGTCTTCTGGATCATAAGGCTTGTCCAGTCTCCACACTTCATGAACTTTTCCTTTATACGCCCATCTCTCATCAGCAGAGCTACCCTGGAGGTTTAGGATTCTTACTCCTACGGAGCTAGTGAGCGAGAAGTAAGGCCTCAAGCCAGGTCTTCGCGTGCCAGTCTGGCCTTTCAGGAAGGAGGTGGGGAGAGACACCTGAGTCTGGGCGTGGGCTGGGGGTGATGCACAGTACGGACGCTGACGACACACCCCAGCTCCTGTGCCATTTTGCGCAGGACCAGTCCAGACTGGGAATGACGCCCCCCTGCCCCGGTCAATTCCTAGTGATGCCACCATCCTCGTCACTGTTTCAGTACAGTGCATTCCAAATTCCCAGTGAGTATACCCTCGGTTGCCCCTGGCGCCACCCCCGGGAGACCGAGCAGCTGCGGCGTGTGAGTTCCCTCGGCCGCGAGTGCGGGGCCACAGCGCACCCCCCCCCCCCCACTCCGCACACGATCCTGCGGGAGCCCGGGCGACGCACTGAATGCGCGCCTCCGTCACCCGGGCCCCAGGGGCCCCAGGGCGGCGCTCCCGCGGCGCGCTCGGCGGCGGGCTTGGGCTGGGAGGAGCTTGGGCGGGGTGGAGCCTGGACGGCGGGAGCAGCAGTGCGGGGCTGCAGCCCTCCGAGCGGCGCGCGGCGCGGAGTGGGGCTCCGGGGCGGGCCGCGCGCAGACCCTCGGACCCTCTGACCCTCCGACGACATGGTGCGTCCCCCGGGAGAGGGGAGCGGGGCCACTCCCTCGGGCGGCCCCGGCGAGGCACCCGGAGCCCCCACCGCGCCAGCCAAAAGGCGGGGGCATTCAGGCCGCGCTGTCTCTTTAAGACCGTGTTCCAGCTAACACCGATGGTGAGTAACCTGGCCCCAGGACCCGGGAGACACCCCCGGGAGGGCAGGCGGATGAGAGTTCAGATCTCTGGGCGTGGAATTTGGGAAAGTTATGAATGGGGGGGGTCACCCTGCTTTGAGCCACAGCCGCTAGTTACCTTGTAAATTTTAACAGGGCTCCTGGAGCAGGCGGTGAGACTGAGCAAGGCCAAGTTCCACAGGGAGGAGAGTCCCCCACCTGGCTTCAGTGCCCGCACAGCACAGTCCTTCATCATCTCGGTAAGCCCAGTAGCTTGTGGGGTGAATACGAGAAGCTTCCGGCCTCCTGCTGGGTTGGGAGGCGGAGGATCCTACTACTGCAGCTGTCAAATAGCTTTGGGCACCTGGGTCTTCGTGAACTTTCCTGGGATGAGAGGTGGAGCCATGCCTGCCTCTGCGCCTGGCCCATCAACAGGGCACCAGGCAGCTGCCTTAGGACCTCAGAGAACACAGCGGGAAGCAGTGGAGAGCGGGCTGGTGGCACTGTGCTTCTCTGGCATTCACTGGGAGTTGCCTCACTGGGCACAAGGGAGGAGAGGCCAAGCGGTCTGATGACAGAGGGTGAGCAGGATGAGGATTGTGAAGTCACAGAGAGAGTGGGATGCTATAGCTGGGGCTTGGGGCTGGCTGCTTGGCAAGAGGAAAGGTGTTGCCCAGGCAGATCAGTGCTTTCTGCCCGTGGAAGGGAGCCTCTGGGATCAGCAGGGCACACCTGGTGCCCACGGTGGACTGATGAGTTGGGTGAGGCCACCCTCCCATGAGGATCCCCCTCCCCCTCCTACACAGGAATGAAAACAGTGCTGTATCCATTCTCTGGAGGCCTAAAGACCACCCACACCATGTGGAAGGAAAGCACAAAGACTGAGTGGCATCTCCCTCTGACTCCCTTTCTCCCAGACCACTTCCCGGGCAGACCTTTGCTCTGTCCAAGCCCAGCTCCGTGAGCTTTCTGTTTCTCCTGAGTAGTTAACTTCCAGGATTTGGGGTTCCAGGGCGCTGGGGGATATGCACTGGCGAACAAATGAATGGTGAAGATCACTACTGACTCCCACCCTCCTACTTCTCCAGATGCAGAGGCCTCCATGGCTCTGATAAGCCTCGTGTTCCTGGCAGTCATGTATGTAGTTCACCACCCCCTGATGGTCAGTGACCGGATGGATCTAGACACACTAGCCAGAAGTCGGCAGCTGGAGAAGCGGATGAGCGAGGAGATGCGCCAGTTGGAGATAGAATTTGAAGAGAGAAAGCGAGCCGCTGAGCAAAAGCAGAAGGCAGAGAATTTCTGGAGAGGAGACACCTCCAGTGACCAGTTAGTGCTAGGGAAGAAAGACATGGGGTGGCCATTCCAGGCCAGTGGCCAGGAGGGGCCGCTGAGCTGGATGCTGGGAAACCTGTGGAATGCTGGCCTCTTTTGCCTTTTTCTCGTCTTTGAGCTCCTGCGACAGAACATGCAGCATGAGCCGGCCTTTGATTCCAGCAGTGACGAGGAGGAGGAGGAAGTCCGTGTTGTGCCTGTCATCTCCTACAACTGGCTCACTGACTTCCCCTCACGGGAGGCCCTGGATTCCTTTTACAAACACTACGTCCAGAATGTCACCCGTGACCTGCCCTGCACCTGTGAGTTCGTGGAGAGCTTTGTGGACGACCTCATCGAGGCCTGTCGGGTGCTCAGCCGCCGGGAGGCTCACCCACAGTTGGAGGACTGCCTGGGCATCGGGGCGGCCTTTGAGAAATGGGGAACCCTCCACGAGACCCAGAAATTTGATATACTGGTACCCATCATTCCTCCGCAGGGCACTATGTTTGTGCTGGAGATGAGGGATCCGGCTCTTGGCTGCCGCTGTGGTTGTGTACTCGTGGAGTCGGAATGTGTGTGCAAGCGCGAGAAGCTTCTGGGGGACGTGCTGTGCCTGGTGCACCACCACAGGGATCACTCAGCCATCTTGAGCAAGTGCAGCAGCTCTATCAAGGTGGCTCTCTGCACGGGCTCCCACCTGGACGTGTGCAAGACCGTACAGTGGTTCCGGAACATGGTGGGCAATGCCTGGGCCCTTGTGGCCCACAAGTATGACTTCAAGCTCAGCCTCCCACCATCCACCAACTCCTGCAAGCTCAGGCTGGACTACCGCTCAGGCCGCTTTCTCTCCATCCGCCTGGTCCTGGGGGTGCAACGGGAAGACACCCTGGTCTATCTGGTGAGTCAGGCTCCTGACCAGGAACCGCTCACCAGTGTGGACTGGCCCGAGTCCTTTGCAGCCTGTGAACACTTGTTCCTGAAGCTGGTCGGGCGTTTTGCTCCAGAGAACACCTGTCACCTCAAGTGCCTCCAGATCATCTTAAGTCTGCGGGATCTTCAGAGCTTACCCCAGGGAGCATCCCGCCCCGTCCTTACCTCTTACCACTTCAAAACAGCCCTCATGCACCTGCTGCTGCGGCTGCCTCTCACAGACTGGCAGCACGACATGCTCTCTCAGCGGCTGCAGGACATCCTCTGGTTCCTCGGCCGGGGCCTCCAGCAAAGGTCCCTCCACCATTTCTTCATTGGCAACACCTTCCTGCCCCTGACCATCCCGATCCCCAAGACATTTCGGAGTGCCGAGCCCATCAATCTCTTCCAGCACCTGGTGCTAAACCCCATGGCACACTCGCAGGCAGTGGAAGAATTCCACAACCTTCTGACCCAAGTGAAAAAGCTGCCCTGTGCCCCATTGGCAGAGGCACATTAATGTAAAAACCATTAAAAGAGGGGAGAAGGTATTTCTGATTCCTCAGGCTGCCAAAGAGTTTATTTTCCAGACGCATCAGTGGTATGTGTGACCTTCACCTTGCCCATGGCTATGATAACTTTAAGGAGCACCTGAAGGGCTCATCAGGATGGGGTCCAACCTGTAGGGCCTAATCTAGGGTGCGTCTTCTGAGGTTTTCCTCTCCCGACTTTTAGCGTGATCCCAGGAGGCCCCAGGGAAACAGATGTTACAGGACGATCTTGTAGCTAGAGTTGAGACTAGACAGGGCCTGTGCGTTGTGTTTTGTATCAACACTGGAAGTGAAAAAGAGAACCAGAGAATACCTCCATTCCAGCTTATTCCTTTTTGTGAGCGACTCTCAGCACATTCCTTGTAAACTGGTTTCCTTGTTGAATCGTTGGCTTAATTCACCTCCAAGCAGATAGCACTCCATCTTATCCTAAGCACTGTGAAGGTAACTTCTCGTATGTTAGGATCTAATTTTTCAGACCTTTTGTGTTTGAGGATATACCCAGGATGTTTATTTTCCATTTTCTCAATTTAGCCCTAATATAGCTGTTTTTATGCACCTGAAAGAAAACTTCAATACTATCCAAACAATTAGCATTGATTCACAAATATTAAATCAATGGTGATCTGTTTCATAATTGAGATAACGTATTTACTAAAATTAATGAAATAGCTAGCGTCTAACAAACTTCTCATGCCTGGAAGCAACGTTGTAAAACCCTTAATGAGGACAATCTTTGAGGGGCGGTTTCTGAGATGAACAATGACTGTTTCTAAAGAAAGCCACTTGTTTGTCAAATGAAAAGAAGGTTTAGCCACCATGTGAAACTGTGCTTTTTCAACTCAGTCTGTTAATGCATCTGTATTCTCTTTTCAAAGATGACAAAGGGATTTTTTTTGAACTGTGTTTGCGGTTTTGCAAAGTGGGGTCATCACAATCAAGGCTTGTTGCCAGGGTCGGACAGGAAGGGACTGTGGAGCAGTCCAGCTTTAACTGTTGTGATTCTGGAGATAGGAGTGGTGGATTTTGCCCTTCTTTCAAAATCCTGGGCATCCTGATGAGGAGGCTTAAGAAAGTGACTAGAGTTGTAGGTGTGGTTGTTTGGTTGTTTTGGAAATAACAATGCTGTTCCTGCCCTGCATACCAGGAAGATCTGGGGAGGAGAACCTGGCCCCATATTTAACTCAAGTCACAAGGGGGTTTAGATGCTGGTCTTTTGGGATTTGGTTATATCCACACCCTCCCCACAGCAAAAATAAATGACAAATTTATGTCCCCGGAGTTGATGCCGATCAGTATTTGAGACCCCGCACTGCATAGTAACGGTTGTATTCCCATGTTGTCTGCTGATATCTGCCAGGTACTGCTTTTAGGATGCAGTGATGGTTGGTTCCACGCCGTGGGGTTTTGATGTTTTATAAACACCCACATTCTTTCTGTTTAGAAAATAACTTGCTGGTGTTTTAATTCCAAATCAATAAAGGAAGCTATTTTGTGTGTTGGTTGGAATGTATGTAATAACACCCACAGAAGATCAGCATTCTCACGTGCCTGTTGCCAAGATATTCCTGTTACCCTGATAGCTTCATGAAGTACAACCTGGTATTTCTCAATGCACTCTGAACTAGTCTGCCCCGAGGTTTCCAGTGGCATGGCCAGGAGCCAGGAAAGAATAATTCAGAATGTCAAGGAACATCTAAGTTATTCATTCTCAAAATATCAGCCAATTTAAAAGATCTCAGTGGCTACAAAAAAACATGCATACGCTATAGAAAGGATAAATCTGTCAAGTAGAAAGGCGGTAGTATCATGTTCTAGCACTCTGTGGTTTCTAGTGTAGTAAGAGGTAAGAAAACAGGAGCTGGCAGAAGACTACAAAGGGAACAGTCAGCAAAGCTTGGGTGGGGCCGAGGGTGGAAGAAAGAGTATAGAAAAAACAAGTAGTAATGGAAAGAACAGAGCTGTTGTGCTCTGGGAATACTCTTACAATGAAAGGAGAAACTTCTCCAGATTATTTAGGAAGCTGAGCTTTATTCTAAAACAATTCCTGGCGGCCACCCAGGATATAACAGCAGTTATAGTGATGGGAATACTTAGCGTTCATCAAGCATTGCCAATGGCCCTAAATGCTTCCCATCTGGTAACTCATTTAATCCTCACACCCTAACTCCGTGAAGTGGGTGCTTTGTCCCTTCCCCTTTTCCAACGAGGAAGCTGAGGCACAGAAACAGCACACAACTTCCTCTAAGGTCACACAGCTAGTAAAGGCAGAGCCCAGAAGAAAGTACCTGTCCTCACAACCTTCCAGCATGGTATTGGGAATATCAAGATGTAGGGGTTAACATGCTTTGAAAAGCGAAAAGCGTTATATTAATTTTAAAATCAAGGGCGGTATGCCGTTTGGAAATTCTAGAAGATAGAAATTGTTGGTCCGTAGCCCAGTCTTTAGGTCAGGAATTTCGTATCACATACAAAAATTAAAGGCATTTGCTCAGAGGCCAAAATGAATGTAAAGCCATTTGAACTCCATGCCTGTTGGCCCCCAGTGGCTCAATGGTTTATATTGTGAACTACATTATGATATAAGCCAGCTGCAGGCGGGGAGATCAGGGAAAATCTGAGGCCAAAAGTTTGTTCAGGTAGCCAACTGATAACAGTATTGCTTGTCACCTAAACTAAAGCTGTTTGCCATTCACTTTGGGGAAGTAGAATCTTGGTGAGGAGTGAAATGGGGAAGGGGAATGGCCCCGGTATTGCTTTTCTGGCAGACAAAGAGTGGGGGAGGGACCCACTGCTTTAGTTTTGTCCAGACAGAGGAATTGAGTTCTGCATACCACTGATACCACTGATAAATCATTCAATTTTTTGGCACCCTCTGCAGAATTAACCCCCTCCCCCCAAAACAAAGAGAGCATTCAGAGCGGGTGGTGGCGAATGAGCCGCCTGCAGGGGGTGGAGCTGGCTTTGTCCCAGCACAGGGAGCCCCTAGGCAGCCAGCTCAGGGGGCTCTATTATAACCCCAGAGCAGCCTCATGCCTCACCCAATGGGTCACCCAGCAGCCTTCCTCTCCCGGGTGTTCCAAGCCGGCTCTTCAGAGGTTTCTGATTCAGTGCCACTGGCCACTCTCCCAACCCACACTGCTCCTCAGCAGTGCCCAGAGGATCACAAGCTGTTCCCACTCTCCTCAATTGCACTCAGCACAGAGAAGATGAGTGAGATGACGGCGACCCCAGCGTACACTGAGCCTATGTGCCCACAAGAGTTTAATCTGTTACCCAATTCCTCATAAAGCCTGGTGAAGGAGTATTATCATGACTGTTTTATAAATGGAGAAGAAAATGAGGCCCAGAGAGGTTCAAATGCCCAACCCAGGATTTAAACTTGTCTTCCGACTAAACTCATTCAATACGTATTCAAGCACTTACTGTGTCCAGGGCTAGCACCAGGCCCTGGGGAAACAATGGCGAGCAAACAAACCATGGCTCCATCCTCATGGAGCTGACAATCTATGGAGGAGAGAGACAGGAAATAGTCATCCCAGTGGATATAAAATTTCAACAGTGGCAAGTTCCACAGGGAGCAAGGGGAGGCAAGGTGCAAGATGAGGCCAGAGAGGCTGTAGGGTCCAGACCCCACAGGGTCTCCTAGATCACTTTAGAAGCTCCCAGAGCAATGGAACTTTTGAATGGTTTGAGACTTTGGGAAGGAACAGGTTAGATTGGTACTTAGCAACCACTCATTAGGGCCCGATGAGAATGGAGTCAGAGCTGGTGTAGGGCTGCTGCAGACCAGCAAGAAGATAATATGGGTGAAAAAGAGACACCGGCTTGAGATTCTTAGGAAGTGAAAAGAGCTCAACAATTGGTTGTTTGTGGAGAGTGAGACATCCAGGATGGCTCCTGGGTGCTGATTTGGGTTCCTGGGTGGCTAGTAGAATCTTTCACTGAGATGAAAAACACTATAAACCTACTTTCTTTTCTTTATTCCGCGTGGCCTTATACTAAAGATTTGATGGTGGTCACTGGGAGAACAAGTTTGTGCAAAAGCAAACTGGCTTAAAAAGTGATTTTCTACAAAGGGTAGTATTTTTTGGTTGCCAAAATGACTGAGAGGCATTGATGGTGTTTAGTGGACAAATGGTGTCCTACAAAGAGCCCCACATGTCAAGAATTGTTTCACCCTGAATGCCAATAGCACCCTTCAAGGGAAACACTGCATAAAATGCCTCATGCATGCCATAAGAAATGATAAGACATTCTAGGGATATTTGGGGGAATTGCCTTGGCCTTTCCTCCCATAATAAAACTCTTGGTTGGGCAACTCTTGGGGTGATTGGGTGGCTTGGTCAATTGAGTGTCTCCCTTTCCCTTGGGTCAGGATCTGGGGTTCCTGGGATGAGGCCTGAGTGGGACTCCCTGTTCCGCCGGGAGTCTGGTTCTCCCTCTCCTTCTGTGCTCTCCCTTCCCTCTCTCTCTCAAATAAATTTGGGAAAAATACAATTCTTGGGATCAGATGAAAAACAATGGAAAAATGGCAAATTATGTCCCTCTCACTTCTCACCTTAACCTTTTCTTTTGTGTGGGGGGTAAGGTGTGTGTGTGGTGGGGGGGATAGATAACCAGGAAGCTTTTCACAAGAATCTGAATAAAAATGATGGCCTTTATTTAAAAATGTACGTAACATATTTTGCACCTGTCCTTCGCCTGCCTGGAACGTTCATCATGTTGTTGGCTCCTTCTCACCTCCGTCCCACACCCCATCCATCCCTCTCTACCCCCTTAGTGTTTTGCTGTCCTTACAGAACAGGTCACTATGGGAAATTAACCTTGTTTCCTAGAAATCTGCCCTCCCTCCCATTAGAAAGTAAATTAGGTGAAAGCAGAGCCCTCTCCCGTCCTGCTCCACGCTGGGTCCTTAGCGCCCAGTTCCTCGTCTGACGCTCGAAAGGAGGCGGGGGACGGTGGTCCATGGACCCCCTACAGTCCACCCGCAGGAACACGCCGGGAAGCCAGCGATTCCACACAGCACATTCCCGCAGAGCTGCCGACGCCCCTTTACAAGCCGAGGACCGGGGCCCCTGCGCAGGCGCGCGTCTGGCCCCGCCCACGACAGACGTCACCGCGGCCGTTACGGCGCTAAAGCTTCTCGGCGCGCGATTTAAAACCAGCTCCAGAGAAGGAAAGTAAAATGGGACCTCCCTGCCCAGGTGAGGCTGGGTGGGTGGGGGGCGCCGCGGGAAGGGGTCGGCGTGAAACGGTGCTCTGGGCGGACAGGGTCGGCGGGCGGACCTGAGTGGGGGTACGGATATTCTCGGCCTCGTTGTCGGCCTTGCGCTCCTGGCCAAGGGGGAGGCAGGCGCGGGGAGGAAGAGGCGGGAAGCGGGGAAGGCGGAGGGGTGTGCCCCGCCAATCAGCACGCGGCTTGGGTCGGCGTCGGGAGCGCGCTTCGGGCGGTCCCCACTCCGGTCCCTTTCCTGTGGGCTCCTATCCCGTGCATGGTATCCCTCCCTTGGAAGGTGGTTTCCCTGGGCTGCATGTTAGTTCAGGACCATGAAAAAGTTGTGGTTACTGCTGAATGCTTAAGACGCATGCGCTTATTTTTACATTCATTCAACGAGCATTGAGCGCTCCCTTTGCGCCAAACCCACTGTCAGGTGCAGAGATACTGTAAAGAACAAAACAGATAAGATCTAGTCTTTTGGAGCTTGCAATCTTTTTTTTTTTTTTAAGATTTTATTTATTTGAGAGAGAGAGAGAGAGCTAGTGAGAGAGAGCATGAGCGAGAAGGAGAGAGAGAAGCAGGCTCCCCACCGAGCAAGGAGCCCGATGTGGGACTCGATCCCAGGACGCTGGGATCATGACCTGAGCCGAAGACAGCTTGTATTCTAGTTGAGGAGACCCTAAGCAAAGAATTACAAACGAGGCTAAGTGCTGTGATAGAGAAGAGCAGAGTGAGGGGAGGGCCTCCTTCAGGTTGAGGATTCAAGGAAGATCTTAGAGCACACTGGGGAATGCCTTCTAGGCAGAAGGAGCAAGTTCAAAAAGAAGGGCAGTGGGGCGCCTGGGTGGCTCAGTGGGTTAAACCATCTGCCTTCCGCTCAGGTAGTGGTCTCAGGGTCCTGGGATCCAGCCCCGCATCAGGCTCTCTGCTGAACGGGGAGCTTATTTCCCTCTCTCTCTCTGCCTGCCTCTCTGCCTACTTGTGATCTCTGTCTGTCATATAAATAAATAAATATTTGAAAAAAAGGGGGGGCAGGAAGGAAAGAGCCTGGCTTCGGCTAGAACTAGAACAACATTACTAAACAGTGAGTGAAGCTGCTGAGGTAGGCAGGGCCTTGGTCTTGGTAAAAGGCTTGAAAATTTGGAGTTATATTTTGGTCATGGTAAATGACTTATGCATGAGACAGGTGAGGGGTCAGTAAACACTTGTAAGAGTTTGACGCTCAGAGGGTGATACGGCTCAGGGAAGTGGCTGATAGACTCAGAAACACATTCAGACATCATCATATGGGTCATAAAACCATGGGAACAGGTGAGAACCATAAGAAAACCCTGTAGAGAAGACGCTCAGGACCAACATTTAGGAGCTAGACAGAGAAGGGAGAGCTTGAAAACTCTCTCAGAAGAGAGTGGTGTCATAGAAACTAGGAGCGTTTCAAGAAACACTCGAAGGGGTTGTCACCTGTTTCAGATCCTGCTGAATCTCAAGAGATGAGGCTGAAAAGTCGCCAGTGGGTTTGGCAACATGCAGGCTGTAGGTGATTGTGTCAAGATAGTTTTCATAAAGTGGTGGGGATGGTAGCCAGACCATAGGGGGCTGAAAAATGAGTGGGAGGGAAGGAGGTAGGTGTAGAGTGTCTGAGCTTAGTAACCCGTCTAAATGAGAGAAATCAGAGAAAGAATATTCCAAGAATTGAAGCGTGCTTCTGATCCCCTCTTGAGTTTCCCTCTCAGACAAGTTCTTCCTTTGGTGCTTCCTGTTTCTGTTTTAAGTCTCTTCTCAAGGTCCAACTCCCCTCCTTCTCTTCAAGGGCCCTGACCCAGATAGTAACAAGTCCTCTTAATTCAGTCTCTAAAAATGTCTCTTGCCTCCTTCCTTTCCATTTCTTCTTTCTTTTTCTTTTGTTTTGACCTCAGCTGAGAGCTATGTTAGCCATACTCTTGAGCTTATGGGAAATTATCAGTGGAACATGTGAAGTTCTTGTATTTTTTTTTAATTTCCTTTTATCCCTATACACCACTTCTGTTCCCTTCCCCCTACATGAGCAACATTTAGTGTTTATTGTGTGTATCACTTTTTTTTTTTTTTAAGATTTTGTTGATGAGAGAGACAGAATGAGTCGGGGAGGAGCATGGTGAGAGGGAGAGTGACAAGCAGACTCCCTGCTGAGCAGAGTCCAACTTGGATTTAATTCCAGGACACTCAAGATCATGAGCGAAAGTCAGACACTTAACCAACTAAGCCATCCAGGTGCCCCTATATCCCTTTATTTTTAATGTGTCCCTATAAAATATTTGTTATATTGTGGGTTTGGGTTTTGTTTTGTTGTTGTTTTTTTTCATATCACCCAATTCAGAACCACCTGAGACACACGTTCTTATTTCTATTTGGAGGACGAAGAACTAAATGCTTGGAGCATTTACTTGCTTAAAATTTCTTTTTTTTTTTTAAGGTTTTATTTATTTATTTGACAGAGAGACACAGTGAGAGAGTGAACACAAGCAGGGGGAGTGGAAGAGGGAGAAGCCCCAATATGGGGCTCAATTGTTTGTTTGTTTTTTAAAGATTTTATTTATTTATTTGACGGAGAAAGACACAGTGAGAGAGGGAACACAAGCAGGGAGAGTGGGAGAGGGAGAAGCAGGCCTCCCGCCAAGCAGGGAGCCAAATGCAGGGCTCGATCCCAGGACACTGAGATCATGACCTGGGCTGACGGCAGACACTTAACAACTGAGCCACCAAGGCGCCCCTGGACCTGGGATTTGAAACCAAGCCTTTTGATTCTTAAATCTGGAAACCACTTCCTCCAAAGTCTCTCAGTTCCTTCATCTCTCTCCCAGTGATCTTGTTTCTTGTGCTACCAAAATAGGCAATAGCCACTCACAACCACAGTCACACCCTAGACCTTGTCATTATCAATAGCTGCACCACTCTGTCATCTCAGTTTTAAGCACCCCACTTCTCAGTATCACTCCTATTTTTCTACTCCTTCTTGTTCCCTGACTCCAATAACTCCAATAGTCTTTTGACCCAGTAGATATATATACTTTGCTTTTCCCTGTCCCTCATGTTTCTCATGTCCTTGTTCCTCTCCTTACTTCACTTACATTCAATGGTCAATCACTATAATCACTCCTTTTCATACGCTTATAGCCCCTTGCCCTCTTCTAGCCTCTTTATACTTCCTTAACAAAAATCACAACCCTGATTAATTCCAACTTGGCCCACTCTGCGTTGGCCCCTGCTCACTCAGTGATCTCAAGGGAACCCTAAAGCTGCCCAGCAGTTAAGGTTGTTTCCTCGTTCATCCACTACCTGCTCCTAGATGACTTCCCATACCTTCCTTTCTCTCCTGAAATCTCCAGTACCTCCTCCCTGGCCCTCACCCTTAGCTACTGAGTTTCTGGTTTTGATGTGCTTCTTATTTTACTAAGGAAAACAATCCAAAAGGAACACCCACAAGCACCCCATTGTACCTGCTCCCCTACCTGCATTTGTGTCTGTGTTGTCTGGCTGCCTTCCTGTTGCTGTGGTTGGGCTTTCAGTGATCTCAAGAAAGGCAGCCCCCCTTTACTTGCCTGAGTGTGTTGTTCAGCAACTTTACCCTTCCACATGATCTCTGCATAATGCCCCATCCTTGCCAAAGATGACTGGAATCTGTGAATATGGTATCTTATGTGGTAAAAGAGGCTTTTCAGGTATGATTAAGTTAAGGACCTTGAGATGGGGAGACTATCTTGGATTATCTCGATGGGCCCAGCACAATCACAGTGGCCCTCATAAGAGGGATGCAGGAGGTTCAGAGTCAGAGAAGGCTATGTGATGACAGAAGCAAGAGGTTGGGGGGCACTGAGTGTCTCAGTCCGTTAAGTGTCTGCCTTTGGCTCAGGTCATGACCCGGGGTCCTGGGATCAAGCCCCACATTGGGCTCCCTGCTTAGTGGGAATTCTGCTTCTCTCTCTGTCCCTGTTCCTGCTCCCTCTTTCTCAAATAAATAAAATCTTTAGAAAGAAAGAAACAAACAAACAGAGGATGGAATGGTGGGAAGTAATCAGGCAGCCTCTAGAAACTGAAAAAGGCAGGGAAAGAGATTCTTTCCTAAAGCTTCCAAAAAGAACACAGCCCTTGCTGATACCTCGATTTTGGACTGACTCTAGGACTGCAAGAGAATATATTTGTGTTGGTTTAAACCACTACCTTTGTGGCAGTTTGGTGTTTTTTTTTTTTTTTTTTAAGATTTTATTTATTTATTTGACAGATCACAAGTAGGCAGAGAGGCAAGTGGAGAGAGAGGAGGAAGCAGGCTCCCTGCTGAGCAGAGAGCCCGATTCGGGGCTCGATCCCAGGACCCTGAGATCATGACCTGAGCCGTAGGCAGAGGCTTTAACCCACTGCCCCATTTTTTGGCAATTTGTTATAGTAGCAATAGGAAGCTAATAAAATCTCTTTGCTTCGTTCTTTCTACCAAACTGGGGTTTTTCCCATCTTAAAGTTAATTTCTCAACCTCACTTCCCTTTCAACTACTTCCCTCCCAGTTTTGTCCTTCCTTTTCTATAAGTCCTTGAAAACCTTGTCTCCATCTGCAGTCTCCAATTTCTCTTCTGTTCTTTCTGTTCTCTTCTCTTCTCTGGAATCTATGCCCATTTGATTTTCTCCTGTCTGTGCTACTCTAGGAAAACTGCTGTTGTCAAGGTGACCAATAACCTCTAGGTTGTCCAATTCAGTGAATGATTCTCAGTCCTTCTCTAATTTGACCTCATTACACGCCTCAATTTGGCAAGGAAGTGTCAGAAACCCATCACCCAACTAAGAAACTATATAGAGAAATATTAGAGTTAGAAAAGATCTTGGTGGGAAACAGGCAGGGAACTTCCTCCCTATCACAGCCCCCAACCCCCACTTTGGATACAGGAAATATTCTGTGGCAGGTTTCCTGAGCAAGGGTTCTCTTTCATCACTGTCAGCCATAATTAGTTGCTTTCCTTCAGAAATCCGTGGGCACCCCCACAGTGCTGCCTCACCTTCGGATCGGGTGTTCTCCACGTCCCTGCCCCGGAAGGCCCCTCTCAATACTCCTGGCACCCCGGTCCTTGAAGACTTTCCTCAGAATGATGATGAGAAGGAGCGGCTGCAGCGGCGGCGCTCGCGAGTGCTGGACCTGCAGTTCAGCTCGGACTCGCCTCGCCTGCTGGCCTCCCCGTCCAGCAGGTGCGTGCGCTCTGGGTGCCTCCTCGCGGCGGCCGCCCTGCCGTGGGTTCCGGGCACCCCGCATCTCCAGGGCACTGTGTGGGTTCAGGGTCTGGATTTGGAAAAGTTAGAGTATCGTGGATCCTTAACGGAGTGTTTTGGTTTGGGTTTTCATATAGGAATATTGACACTTCAGCCACGACCCCTAAGTTTACAAACACGCAGATTACAGAACATTACTCCACCTGTATCAAACTGTCCACTGAAAATGTGAGTATCTACTGGTTCTCAGTGAAGATTTTGCAGCTTGGTCACAAGGGAAGTCTAGCCTTCTTGATTTGGTGGAGAATGAGCAACCGACCGTAATCGTGTGCTTCCCTTCTCCAGCCACTCTTCTCAATGCTGATGTCAGTCCGCAGGCTCTTCCTGTGCTATGTGGGACTTCCGTGCTCTTTCTGGCAGGTTGCCTGCCTCCTGGGGTGCATCTAGAGAGGCAGCATTGCTTGGGGGTTAATGTTGTGAGTTCTGGAGCCAGCCTCTGTTGGAGTCCAGTCTCTGTCATTCACAAGCTCTACAGCCTTGGCAAGTCACCTGAGCACTTTGCTGCAGGGTCCTCCTCCGTCAAATGACAATGTGAATAGTCCTGCCTCATTCATTTGTTCTCAGGGTCACTGAGTCCCTTTGTGGGCGGTGCTGATGACAAAGTCTTCACACGGTGAAAACTCAGGAAGTGTGCTGTCACTTTCTAGCTCTTGAGAATGAGGAGCTTGTGTGGATTAGGCCGCGTCACCAAGTGTGTATGGGAATTGATACCTGTGGTGAGATGTGGGCTGTTACCATGTAAGAATGTAGCTTTCTCTGTCAGAGGAGCAGTATTTACATGAGCTTTGGCTGTCAGTGACCCATCTCCCTGCCCTTTTCTGTTTGCAGAAAATCACGACCAAGAATGCTTTTGGCTTGCACTTGATTGATTTTATGTCAGAGATTCTTAAACAGAAAGACACCGAACCGACCAACTTTAAAGTAAGAAGGCTGTTCACCTCTTGCATCTGAATTAATGGTGGTTATTTCTGATACTGAGCACAGCACAGTCATTGAATTCTGCAAATACATGAGAACCTTCCTTATGTGAGACATTTCATTAGCTTCTTTCCTTAACTGATGAAATACAGAGACGATATCTTTCTGCTATACTTTATTTATTCCCTATCAGTCTTGGGGGAATCTTTGTCATTTTTTTCTTAAGAGCAAGTCAATATTTTATGAAGCTTGCTGTGTTTTGCCTGTTCGGTGGTTCCTTTTTATGCCTCCACTGAGCAGAGCTCTGTTTGTTGGACTAGGTGGCTGCTGGCACTCTGGATGCCAGCACGAAGATCTACGCCGTGCGTGTGGACGCAGTCCATGCTGATGTCTACAGAGTCCTTGGGGGACTGGGCAAAGACACACCCTCCCCGGAAGAAGCAGAGAGCCATGATGCAGGTACATGGGTTGGGATCTAGATTCAAGGGGCTTTCTTCAGGGCATAGCAGGTAGTTATTTGGGTAGTATACTGGAATGAAGTCATAAGAGATAATCTCATTCAATTGAAGACATGAACGTTTTCAGAAGAATTTATGAGAAGACCCTTAAACCCTAGAGTTGTTTTTCTTTGAAAAAGAGAAGGACCTTTTATTTTATTTTATTTTATTTTAAGATTTTATTTATTTGATAGACAGAGATCACAAGTAGGCAGAGAGGCAGGCAGAGAGAGAATAGGGGAAGCAGGCTCCCTGCCGAGCAGAGAGCCCGATTCGGGGCTTGACCCTGGGACTATGACCCAAGCCGAAGGCAGAGACTTGAACCCACTGAGCCACTCAGGCGCCTGAGAAGGACCTTTTAGATCATAATTAGGCAAGACTGAGTAAACTTCAAATGGGAAGGTTCTGATTTGGGGGTGCTTTTGGAATTGACTTGTATTAGAAGCCAAATACTTAAGGTTTCTCCCAAAGCTGCAGATGAGATGTGCTGTTGCTTTGAGAGAATGGCATTTTCTGTTGTGATCACTCTTTAGAGTTTTGAAGAATGTGACTTAATATAAGTTTGGTTACATGCCCCAAAGCAACCCTTGCAGTACCTAGTCTTATTTCTCCTTTCAGATGGAAGTGCTACTGAAACAGGAACAACCAAAAAGGCTCAAAAGCCAAAGAAGAAGCACTCCTACAAAACCATCGAGCAGAATGTGAACAACCTCAATGTCTCTGAAGCAGATCGGAAGTGTGAGGTGAGGAACTGGGTGCAGGGTGGTCTCTGACTAATTCAGAGCCTCAGTGGCTGAAACTTGGCAGGGCCACGGCTCCCTTAATGGTATGTGCCTGCTTGGGCCTCAGGGGAGTCAAATAAGTAAGTGGCATCTGCATTATCTTCCTTTAGCTTCACATTAAGACTCAAGGGTGTAAGTCCCTGCTTTTCCCACAATATTTCAGGATGATTGAGTAGAAGGAGATGGCACATTACTGAGGACTTTGATCGATTAAACCATTAATTTTCTTTCCAGGAACATGCAGAAAAGATGATAGCTAACATGTTTTTGTGCATTTACTGGGCGCCCTGTGCAGCCCTAAGTCTGAGCCATGTGACCTCACTTAATCTTCACAACATCCTTGTTATATTTTCTGAGGAGGTTATCAAAGTACAGCGCTGTTAAATGATGCTGCTTGTAAGTAAGCTAGGATTTGAAGCTAAGTGTTCTGGCTCCAGAGTCCTTATTCTAAACAGCCTTATGATCTGGCAAATCCTAAGGAATTTCTACTTAAAGGAACCCAGAGCCTCAGTTATCTTTAGCATAGTTAATTTAAAGCAACGGTGTTGGTACAAGCTTTTTAAAAATGTTGCTGTTGGGCACCTGGGTGGCTCAGATGGTTAAGCATCTGCCTTTGGCTCAGGTCATGTCCCGAATCCAGCTCCTGGCTCATCAGGGAGTCTGCTTCTCCCACTCCCTCAACCTCTCCCTTTGCTCAGGCTCTCTCTTCTGTCTCAAATGAATAGATAAAAAATCTTTTTAAAGGGGCGCCTGGGTGGCTCAGTGGGTTAAAGCCTCTACCTTCGGCTCAGGTCATGATCCCAGAGTCCTGGGATCGAGCCCCGCATTGGGCTCTCTGCTCAGCAGGGAGCCTGCTTCTCCCTCTCTCTCTGCCTGCCTCTCTGCCTACTTGTGATCTCTGTCTGTCAAATAAATAAATAAAATCTTTAAAAAAAAATCTTTTAAAAAAATACTGCTGCTGCTGAGGTAGCATGCGGTCTTTGTTGGCTTCCACCATGGCATACTGTGGCCAGGGCCAAAAAGTGCAGAAGGTGATGGTTCAGCTCATCAACCTCATCTTCAGATATTTGCAGAATAGATCTCGAATTCAGATGTGGCATTATGAGCAAGTGAACATGCGGATAGAGGGCTGTAGCATTGGTTTTGATGAGTACATGAATCTCATTAGATAATGCCAAAGAGATTCATTCTAAAGCAAAGTCAAGAAAACAACTGGGTCGGATCATGCTAAAAGGAGATAATATTACCCTGCTCCAAAGTGTCTCCAACTAGAAATGATCAATGAAGTGAGAAATGCTTGAGAAGGCCATGTAGTTTGGTTTTTTTTAGATGTTCTTTGTTGGGGAAATGGTGCTAAAACATTTGTTCGTATTGTTTTGATTATGTTGTTACCAGAGGACAGTAAATGCTGTGGTATTGTTTATATTTAAAAAAAAATACCGCTGTTAAAAACAGTATCTCAGTGAACGTTCTTGTACATATTATCTTTGTGCTCTTCTGAGAGTGTATCCATAAGAACATCCTGAGTCATGGAATTTCCACTGCCCTCAAAAACAGGTTGTGGACTAGATTGCTCTTCTCCTACCTGCACAACGTTTGTAAATGGCAGCTAAGGTCAAGACTGGAATTGATAACCAAGGGAATGAGCATATGGGAAAAGAACTGAGCCCTGGGTCACCCCAATCTTAAAAGTTCAGAGAGCCACAGAAGAAACATCCAGTGGGTAGGAGGAAAACTGGGAGAGTGTAACACCCAAATAGGAAAGTGTCAAGGAGGAGAGAGTGGTCAGCCATGTCAAAGTGGCAGCCTGGGGCCACTGGTGAGCTTGGAGAAGGACCTATGGAGCTGAAACTCAGACCTCCAGGGAAGGGATGCTGCTAGGCTGGCACTAGTTTCCTTGAGTTTTGAAAAGGGGCTCATGACCAGGACACAGACCTCTGAGGAGGGCATGCTGGTTGGTACTTGTGTCTATGAGGGGCATATGATGAGGCTGGTTCTGTGAGTGTGAGAAAAAGTACAAATTAAACTCAGCTCGTGCTATAGGTAGGGGAGGACCTGCTGCATCTGGGCTGAAGCAGCCCTGTTGGGTGACAGGAACTAGAAGACTACAGAAAGAAGCAAGTCCCTTCTAGGCCTGCAGTCTCCCTATAATGCCCCCAACTGGTGGAGGCCACCAGGGAGCTGCTGGAAAAGCCCAGATATGGTCCCAGAACCAGCATCACAGAGTAGCTGATAGAAAGTAGGTGGGGGGCTGAGAGGCAATCACTTAATAACTGGCAGAGAAGTAAAGTGTCAGCATATCTACTTTCCAAAAGGTTTGAGGTCGGGGGGGTGGAGAGGGAAAGCTAATATGTAAAATGTTACCCAGTGGGGAATCTACGTAAATGTTACACAGAGGTTCTTATTACTGTTCCAACACTTTTGTAAGCCTGAAATTTTTCCTGATAATGGGGGCACTCACATGGCAAGAGAGGAATGAAGGCAGTATAGGCTGGTCTTTTGAAGAGTTTTGCTGTAAACTGGAACAGAGTAATGGGTGGCAAATGGAGGGGAAAGTAAAGTCTAGAGGGTTTTCTTGTTTTTTGCTTTTTTAATGGGAGGATTAACAGCATGTTTACTTGATGGCAGTAGTCTAGTGGAGAAGAGAGGAGAGTTGCTTGAGTGGAGTCCTTGAGCATGTGAGAAGGTAAGGGAATGGACAGCCCTGACAGAGCTTGGCTAAGGAGCGCCCATGACTGGTGGGGGATGGGATGTGAGTGTGCCCATATGGGAGCTTTTGGTCATGCCCCCCCCGCCACCTCGAAATAGGAAGCCAGGACATCAACTGACTGAGCGTGGAGGAGGAAAGGCAAAAGTTTGAAGAGAGAAAAAAGCAGGAAGGTGGGGGAACGAATGGACTGGAGAAGTAGAGTTTGCTTCCCAGACAGTACTCCAGGGTTGTCGACCAAGGGGCCGTGGCAGATGGATTTAAACTGAAGTCAGTCAGCGTGAGTTTGTGAGTTTCTCCAGCCATGGTTAGCTGTGCAGGTGTGAGCACAAAGTGGGCAGAAAGTGGATTGAACACGGGATTGGGTTTTGCTGAGTCAGTGTGACATGGCTAGAGAGGAGCGTTGGAGTGACAAGCATGTGCAAGGGAGGGGTGACAATCACTGCCTATGGGACTTCAGCCGGGAAAAGAGGGGAGTGAGAGACAGCAGAAAGCCCTATGAACAGTGGGTTTTAGGGCATAGTGGGTCCAAGACTTCTTGGTGTTTGAGACCAGAAGGTTTGGCTGGAATGTTAAGAGGTGGGGCCAGGGGCACTTGGAGTTGAGCATACAGAGAGACTGTAGCCATAGTTCTGAAAAGTTCAGAGAACAAGCAAGGGATCTCTTGAAGTCCTGGGGTTTTCAGGATGAAGCTCACAACCACTGAAGGTGAGGATATCAAGGAACTGAGAAGCCACAGTGTTGGATGGATCGATATATGGATATTAAAATCACCAAAAACTAGGACATCAGCAAAGTTGGAGAATAGTAATGAGCCAAGAGCTAATATCAAAATCTTCCAAGAAGGGGAGAGAACTGAGGATTGAAGGGTGATCGTAGATCATAGATTGAAGGGGAAATATAGATGGGCAGAGGCTGATGAGGTCTGACCTTACAACGTTCAAAGTGGATGGTTTTAGGACTTGGGAAGGAGAATAGTCTGGAAGCAGTGAGGAGGAGCAAGGAACTCACCTATCCCACATCTAGGCCAGAAGTTGGAGGGCTGCAGGAGAGGAAGCAACCACACTGGCCTGTGGGGAGGCAATGCCCCTGGGCAGGCCAGGTTCCGTTAGAGCAGTGCTCCTCAGCCTTTTGTCATTTCCTTCCCCGTTCAGGACCCTTTTTAGATCTTTTCTTCCTACCCTCTGCCCTTGAAATGAAAGATTATGGAATAAGATTTTATCAGGTAGGGTTGAGGCTTGGAGATTCACAAGTTATTATAATTTCTTTTTTTCTTTTCCCAAGATTTTATTTATTTATTTGACAGAGACACAGCGAGAGAGGGAACACAAACAGGGAGTGGGAAAGGGAGAAGCAGGGAGCCTGATTCAGGGCTCCATCCCAGGACCCTGGGACCCTGGGATCATGACCTGAGCCGAAGGCAGATGCTTAAGGACTCAGCCACCCAGGCACCCTGGTTATGGTAATTTCTAAGATTTTTTTTTTTTACCCTCCCCCAAGAACCAGTATTCATGCCCTTGAGAATGATATGATCCGCAATTTAAAATGAATGAGTTAGGGGCGCCTGGGTGGCTCAGTCGGTTAAGTTTCTTCCTTCAGCTCAGGTCATGTTCCTAGGGTCCTGGGATTGAGTCCTGCATTGGGCTTCTTGCGCAGCTGGGACCCTGCTTCTCCCTCTGCCTGCCGCTCCCCCTGCTCGTGTTTATGCTCTCTTTCACTCTGACAGATAATTTTCAAAACAAACAACAACAAAAAAATGAATGAGTTAGAGCTTCAAGAAAGAAGTGGGGAGGGGCGCCTGGGTGGCTCAGTGGGTTAAGGCCTCTGCCTTCAGCTCAGGTCATGATCCCAGAGTCCTGGGATCGAGTCTTATATCAGGCTCTCTGCTCAGCGGGGAGCCTGCTTCCTCCTCTCTCTCTCTGCCTGCCTCTCTGCCTACTTGTGATCTCTATCTGTCAAATAAATAAATAAAAATCTTAAAAAAAAAAAAAAGAAAGAAAGAAAGAAGTGGGGAATATAGGGACTATCTAGAGGATCCTGGGAGGAAATATCCATTGTTAACAGAGAGGGATGGGGGCCAAAGAGGCGATGTCAGGTCTTTCTAGGTTTTGGAGCCTGGGAAATGTAGAATCCTGGGTGGACCTGGGTCTTTTATGTATGACTAATAAATAAACTAAAGGAAGGACAATGATGAGATTAGTCCTGGTGGCCTCATGGCAGATGGTAGTTGGTAGAGACGGAGCACACGGGGGCTAGGAGTGAGGAGCCTTGTTGGGTTCACTCTGAGTGATGGGGCTATTCTGCTCTGGGCTTGCCTAGCGGTTCCAGCCTACACTTTTTTTTTTTTTTTAAGGTTTTATTTATTTATTTGACAGCGAGCACAAGCAGGCTGAGTAGCAGGCAGAGCAAGAGGGAGAAGCAGGCTCCCTGTTGAGCAAGGAGCCCACCGAAGGGCTCAATCCTGGGACCCTGGGATCATGACCTGAGTCGAGGGCAGTCGCTTAACCAATTGAGTCACCCAGGTGCCCCTCTAGCCTATCCTATTGTGAGGACTTTGTGTGGATGGACTGGAGGGGCCTGAGGAAGGTGGAGACACTGAGGCTGAGGCTGAGGCTGAAGAGGGAGCAGGGAAAACAAGGGTGGCTGGCTCTCTGCGGGAGGTAGTGGTATTCCTCCATATGTCAGCATGGACTTTGGGTAGTACCAGATTTGGGGGCAGCAGATGGAAAGTTCACGTCCTTGTTCTGCTATCTTAGCTGTGTGGCCCTGGAAAAAGGCTCTGAATTTTACTTTGTTAAACTGTCGCAACCGGTTAACACCAGTCCCATCCACATACAGGTTTTGTGGTCATGAATCTGTCCCTGGCAAAGTACTTTATCCATGGTAATATGTTGTATATATCCGAAAGGGAGTCATATAATTTCTTTCTCACCTTCCCTTCCCTGCCCCAACTCCATGTTTTTCCCCCTTCTTAGATAGTCTGAGTATTAATTTCACTGTCATTCTTGCCTCTCCTTCTGGATCTCTAGCGAAATGTCAGTTCAACAACATGGTTGGAAATTCTGTTCCAGTCATTTTTTTCCAACCAGATAGACCCAATTCTGGGGAGTCTGAGGACGCTTGTACTAGCCAGCCTTTCCCATTGTTCTAAGGAGAAAACAAGAGAGCAAGCAGCACTGTTCCCTCTCAGCCTGTGGTGGTCAGCCACAGTTATGCCAAGTGAAACCACTAGTCTTGAAGAAACACTGAGTATCCCAATCCTAAAAGGCTTTTTTTGTTCTGTCATCTGCCGTAAACTTATAATAGCCCAGAGCCCAATTCGGAGGATAAACAAGAGCAAGGGATTGTCAGAAACCTAGAATTTGAAGTTTCAACTTTTTCCTGAACCTGCATTCTCTTGGAGATGGCATGGAGATGAGAAAGCAAACGTTCTGTGGGTGTGTCTAGACCAGTTGAGAACTCTTATTTGTGTGTGAGCTGATCTGTTTTGGACACAGCTCTCTGTGTGCAAAATGTTTGCTATCACAGGAGATTCCAACCTGATTATGCTCCAGTTTTTTTATACCATGAGAGCACAAATGGATACAATGCAAGGAAGTTCAAGGCACATACTATAGGAAATCAGAGTGGGTGGAGGTCAGAGTTCATGGAAGAGGTGAAATTTGAACTGGGCCTTAAAGGAAAGGTAGGTATTTGTCAGAGGGACCTTGCCAGGAAGGTGATTCTAGGCAGAGGCACAAGCAAAAGCGATGAAACAGGAAAGTTCTGGTTCTTTAAGGAGCTGGGCAGTGTACCAGTTTGGCTAGAACCCAGGATTTACTCACAAAGCTGAAACAGCCCTAGACTTTACCATGCAGTTTGTTGTGCACATTCTCTCTCTCTCTCTGACAAATAAAGTCTTTAAACAAACAAATAAAATAAAATAAAATGAATGCATTAGAGCTGGTAGGTGGAGAGAACCTTTGAGAAAGAAGTGGGAAGTATAGGGTCTCCTTTTACTGTTTCTCTTCCTTGCTGTGGACCCTTGTTTCAAAAGATTCACCTACCTGGGGTGCCTGGCTGGTTCAGTCTGTAGAGCATGCAGCACTTGACCTTGGGGTCATGAGTTTGAGCCCCATGCTGGGTTTAGAGATTACTGTTAAAAAAACAGCCAAAAGTTTCATCTACTAAACTATGCCATCACCAATAATTTATTTTCCCATCAAAGAACTCAAAAATGTCAATCAGATCTAATTTATATGAAAGAACCATTGTTCTCACTAGACAAAAAGTGAGGAAAATTGTCTTAGTGTTTTCAGGTTTATTTTGGTGTTTACAGTTTCTGTGTTGACTCTTTGAAATGCTGAGTTTTCACTAACTAGCCCAGGGTGTGGGGTTCCAGGCGGGAAGCCAGTGCTCTAGCTGGCATTTGAGGAAGGGAATGGGAGTAACAACACTAGTATTTTTAGGATAAGAAATGGGAGCAATCAGAGACAAGGGTTAACTCAGGTGTGGGTTGTATTGGTGGCAACAGGGGTGAAAAAGGAAAGGGTAGATGGTAGAGATGTGCTGGGAGGAGGCCCCGCCAGGGTGTGTAACTGACAGCCTGAGGGGTAAGGAGACAGGGAGAACGTGGAGTTGATGTATGCCATACTCTGGGGGCTGGAAGGATGCTAAGATGGGCTTACTGGAAAGGTGACAGGAGAATCTCGGTTCTGGCAAGGTCAGGTTCAGGGCCAAGGGGGCCAGGAATGAGCCAGAGATCCACATCTCTCTTCCTCCCTGAGGCCCCTTCTCTCCACAGTAGCTAAGTCCTGGGACATACAGGAGACTTGTGAACCTAATACCCAACGTGTTTCCTGTCATAGGGCCACTGGTAGAGTCAAGTGCCTTCTGCATTCTTGCCATATGTGCCTGGGTCTTGCTCTGTCCTTGTTCTCATGCACTGTGCCCTAGTCTGCCTCTGGGATTGCTGTCACCTGGCTGTGCCACTCCTGCTCCTTACCCCAGCCTTGGGGCCCTCTTAGGGCTTCTCCCGTCTTTAACCCATCCATCTAGCCCTGCTGACTCTGCCTGTCTTTACCCTGAGTCTCTTGGTTGTATTCTCCAGATCTGTGAAAATATTTCTATCTAGAGTAATAATGGGATCTTGTGAACAGATCCATCACACAGGCTTTTTAAGTCCATGGAATTTGTGGTGATATCATTGTACTAGGTTAGCCATTTCAAAACAGTGACTTGTGGAAGGAGGCCAGCAGAAGTGTACTGTCCATGTGGATTATAAACAGTGACACAGTGAAGCTTGTTGCCACTTCCTGTGCACTTGAATGCTGTACCTTTATTCAGCTGACCACACAGGCTTCCTTTTCAATTAGTGTCTGCTAGGATGGGATTTTATTGATCTATTAGAAAGCCCTCTCCCGATTTCGATCACGTGCCAAGATATCCTGGAATGAACAGAGTCCAGGGAAGGAGATTTTGTTTGCTTTGTCTGCATCCCATAACTTGCTGGTTCTGTTTTTCGCTCAGATCGACCCCATGTTTCAGAAGACGGCGGCCTCGTTCGATGAGTGCAGCACAGCAGGGGTGTTTCTGTCTACCCTCCACTGCCATGACTACAGAAGTGAGCTGCTGTTTCCTTCTGATGTGCAGACTCTGTCCACCGAAGAACCCCTGGAGCTGCCAGATTTAGGTTGGGTGGAAGTGACAGATTTAAAAGGTGGGTACACATGACGCATTTCACCAGGGCATTTCGGTCATCAGAAAAGTTTCCGTACAGCCATGGGTTCCATGATACGCCTGTCATGATGTTGCTTATTTAAATTACCCCGAAGCTTCCTCTGGAATGCCCTACTGGGCATCCTTTTGGGAAAAAATGGACTTCTATCCCCTCTGTAGCACAGAGGCTAACAGCAGTAGCTAACGCTCGCCATTGCACTTGGCCTATATGTGCCACATCCCTCATGGGCCCCTGAACAGCCAAGGCTCTCAGTCATGTCTCAGGGTCCTGGGGCTAGCCAGGAATGTCAGAGTTTGGACTTGGAAAAGGGGGTGTAATAGGCTTTTGTTGAGCCAAAGGGGCCTTGTTCTTATTTGTTACCAATCCAGGGTGTCCTGAGGAGAAAAGAGCATTGTGAGTTATTTTCACACTCCACCTTGGTGGTCTGAGAATGGGTCTGTACTTTTTTTTTTTTAAGATTTTATTAGAGAGAGAGAAAGCTAGCACAAGCAGGGGGAGTGGCAGGCAGAGGGAGAAGCAGACTTCCCACTGAGCGGGGAGCCCGATGCAGGACTTGATCCTGGAATCCTGGGATCATGACTGGAGCCCAGGGCAGACACTTAACCCAACTGAGCTACCCAGGCATCCCTGGCCCTGTCCTTTCGTCAGCCGCTTTTACTGGCCTGGCAGAGGTTTTATCCCCCCTCTCATCCTACCCTCCACATTCTGGGGGCATCATCTGGGTGCATGGTTGGGCAGGACTACAGTAGCTACACTTGTGGGTTGCATGAAATCCAGGACTTCGCAGATGTTACAGGGGCTGCTTTCCTCCTTTCTATTCTTGTCTAAAGTTTTCTAAGTACAAATATTTGTGCTAATGGTCTCTTTTTCAAGTTTATGCTGTCAACTGTGACTTTAATTCTGTAAGGTACCTTGCTTAGTTTAGGACTAAAATAAGTAACATTGTGTGATTGATCGTGCCATTAGTACTCTTAGAGGGTTTTTTGATTTCTCAACTCCAACATAGGGCGTGGAGTCCATTTCGGAGTCAAATGTCTGTGCTTCAGGCTTCTGCCCTAATGTTTTAGTAATTCTTGGAGTGCCAGTGTGGGGTCTCCCTCCAGGGCAGGTGTGTTGTCTGAGCACTGCCCTCTCCCTGGACAGAAGCCTGTGACCTGGAGCTTGGCCACCAGCCAGCCTCTGCCACAGAACAGGGGGTGACAGAGCCTCTCTTCTCCATCGTGCTACCCTGGTCACTCTGAGAGGGGGGAGCGTGCTCCATCCATACTCTTTGCCCCCTCCTGTCCTCTCCAGCGCCCATGCAGCAGTGTGCAGAGGACGGCCAGATCTGTCCTTCCCTGGCCGGGTTCCAGTTCACGAAATGGGACAGTGAGACACATAATGAGGTGAGTTCAACTTTTAGACTTCTGAGGGCTCTGGGCATTTGTCCAGTTGCTCGTGGTTTCAGTAAGATGGCCCAAAACGAGTTCTGCCCAGTGAGAACCTGAAACCGTGGCATCGTTTTTATTTAGCCAGGAGTACAGAAAATATTTCCCTTGGCACTTCTGTAGGGACTAAAACCTGGAGGGGAGGAATGAGAGTGAGGCAGCCCTGTCATTCCTGGGTGCACTTTTTTTTTTTTTTAATTGGCTATCCCCTTGAATACAGTTAATTCCAGGCCTTTGGTCTCAGGCTGCTGTCAGACTCAAGGAATTTCCTGCTCTTCAGGGTTGAGTCCCTTGGCACAGAGTTTCCTGAGAAACTGTCATGTGTAAAGCTTTTCTCTGTATATTTTTAGCTTGGCCCCCTTTAGCCTACTTACTATCACTTCCAGAATAAATGGTCTCCATGGAAAACTGTTTTCTCTAAACATGTAGTTAAGGGATGCCAATTCCTGTTTCATGTTTTACAAAATGTGCCTAACGACAACACAGCCTCATCCTGTGCCACATAGTATAAACTTCCTCAGCACCTTACTCTCGTGAGAACCTTGACTCTGGGGAGGGCAAGCCGGGAGGGGAGGCTGGAACCTGGAACTGAGGGCTAAGAAGGCATCCAGGCAGGCTGTTACTCCTGCGATGCGTGGGGCGGCTGCATGGATGGTCAGAACTAGAGAATCCTCTCTTTGTCCTCTCCAGTCTGTCTCTGCTCTGGTAGACAAGTTCAAGAAAAACGAGCAGGTGTTTGACATCAATGCCGAGGTAGAGGAGAGTGACTGTGAGGACTTCCCTGATGGGCCCATGGACAACGACTTTGATGCGAACGATGAACCTGAGCACAGTGGCGCCGGGGATCGCACCGAGTTCAGGAGCTGGAAGGAGCCCTGCCGTACTCCGAGCTGCCCGTAAGGCTCTCAGAAGGCCTGGAAAAGGTTCCCAGAGGAGCTTTCCAGTGGTTCTTAGCAGATTTCCTGCTGGCTAGGCTAGCTGATTTCCAAGATCAGCTAGCCTAGCCTGCTGGCTCCATTGTCCACGCAGGCCGAGCCATTCTGACACGTAGTGGTATCACACCTGTCTGGGAATGTCAGCTCAGCCACCTATTGGTGACATTGCAGAAGTTTGGAAGGATAAAGTTAAAACGTGTAAAGTGCTGGAGAAGAGAACTTGGGATATAGGCACTGCTTCGGTGGTTGCTGTCATTACTACTTGCGTTTTGGTAGCATAGAACGTGCTTTTCTCCACACCATGTGCAGTCTTGCTTTTGGCTACATCACTCCAGATTGGTTATAGACAAACAGTCTTATGTGCTGATTACAAAAACAAAGTGGCCCCTGCCTGGAGGGTCAGGCAAAGAGGAGAGGCCGGGCAGTGTTGGGTTAACCAGGTAGGCAGACGGGACAAGCGAAGCAGGGGAAACTAAATAAGCAGATAAAACCGAACATGTTGAGCAGGAGGAGAGGTGGTAGAATGGGTCTGCAGCAATTTTTTTTTTCTTTTTTATTAAAGATTTTATTTATTTATTTGACAGACAGAGATCACAAGCAGGCAAAGAGGCAGGCAGGCAGGCAGAGAAAGCAGGCTCCCTGACCAGCAGAGAGCCCGATGCAGGGCTCGATCCCAGGACCCTGGAATCATGACCTGAGCCGAAGGCAGAGGCTTTAACCTACTGAGCCACCTAGGCACCCCAAGTTTTACTTTTGAACAATTTTGTGTTCCTGGGACAGGACAGCCAAGCTGGTTTAGTGTGGGGTAAAACCTTAGAAGTTGTCTGGGATAATTTGTCTACTCATGTGGGAAATGATTAGATTGATGATGTCTCTTCACATCTGAGTGGAAGTTGATGGGCTAAACATTTGACACCTTAAGGCAAAACTACCCAGCGAGGCCCTTTGGCACCCTCCTTTCCTCTCCTGATTCATACTATTAGTTTACCTGCAATTTTGTCCCTATGCCCCTCCTATCTTCTACAGACTGAGAAATGGTAGGTGGGTTGGTGGAATGAGCTCTTTTAGTCCAAATTCAAATGTCAACGAACAGCCGTCACTTTCCTGACATCTGAGGAACTGACAGTAGCAAAGGGCTTTAGTCACTTCCATTTTATTACCTTGAAGAAATGTCTGCACTTCTCTCCCCAGTTTCAAACAGAGCAAAGTCTTAGGATCCATCCTACTGAGCACTTTAGGGGCAGGGTGCTTGGGTTGTAGCCCAAGGTTTTATCCATCTTGAAATCCTTATCCTTGGCATGGCACTGGCCTTGCCCAAGAGCTCAGTATTGAAACTGCATGGGCTTGACTGCCATGCATAGCTATGAGATATGGGGCAGAAGCAAGTGGCCTCATGTTTTGGGGTCTTTGTTTTCTCACGCACAAAATGAAGGGGTTTGGCCTAGATGATAATAGTAATGTCTGAGCTCATTGAGTGCCCTGTTATTCTGGCTTCAGGCCAGCCACTATGCCAGAGGCCTTACCCACGTTATCTCACATAATTTACAGAAAACAGAAAATGTAATTACTTAAGCCTTGCAACAACCTTATGAGATCCTGTTGTCCCCATTTCACAGATGAGGAAACAGGCTCAGAGAAGTTAAGTAATGGAATAGAGCTGGTTATCACTCGTGCCTTTGACCAATTCTGGCTGCATGTAATGAACTTTGGACAATAGGCTCCACCCCAGAGAATTTAACTGAGAGTCCCAGAGGCCAGGCTTTACGTCACATTTCCCAAACCTCCATGGGTACTTGTAGTATGCACCCAGGATTGTGAACGCTGTACTGGACTGAAAGGTTGGGGTTTGGTGTGTGTGTGTGTGTGTGTATGTGTGTATGTGTGTTTTAAGATTTTATTTATTTATTTCAGAGAGAGAGACTGTAAGTAGGGGGAGCAGCAAGCAGAGGGAGAGGGAAGAGCAGGCTCCCTGCTGAGCAAGGAGCCCAATGTGGGGCTCAGTGCTAGGATCCTGAGATCATGACCCGAGTCGAAGGCAGACGCTTAACCGATTGAGCCACCCAGGCGCCCCTGGACTGAAAGGTCTTTTTTTTTTTTAAAGATTTTATTCATTCACCTGACAGAGAGATCACAAGTAGGCAGAGAGGCAGGCAGAGAGAGGGGGGGAAGCAGGTTCCCCGCCGAGCAGAGAGCCCAATACGGGGCTCGATCCCAGGACCCTGAGACCACGACCCGAGCCAAAGGCAGAGGCCTTAACCCACTGAGCCACCCAGGCGCCCCTGGACTGAAAGGTCTTTATGGGCTTCTCTAGGTTGAGATCGGATGGGGCCATGCTGAATCATAAATACCAGTATTTTGTAGGGTGCCCCTTGTTGCTGGTCCCGGGATGGCACCATTCAGACCACTGTGCACTTCGTGCATTAACAAGGGCAGGTGTAACATAGTGGCGTATGTCCAACAGCAGCTTGGGCTCACTCCCTCTTGGAGCCGCAGCAACCCATGTGTCTGCTTTAGCCAGTCTCTGCGAAACAGGTGCTTGCTGTGGTTAAAGACCTAGACTGTGGTCTAGGCCCACACTACCACCTGTTTCATGCATGCAGGAATGAGGCATTCTGCTACTTGCGTGGTGAGGTGCCAGGAGCCAGCTGGGAGGCGACCTGCAGATCCTAGTGCAATGTGCTGAACCAGTACTAACCTGGAGGGGCTCTGGGGGTGGAGGGCAGGTAGAAGAAGTAATTCCCCCAGAAGGGATTAAAGAAGTTTGCTGGAGGTGATGCTTGTTGGAGAATTGAGGACACTGGGAAGTAGGTCAGTTGTTGAGTTGGGGAGTTGGGATGGATAAGGTGCCTGCCACAAAGCTTCTTGTTTTGCGAGATAAAATGGCTGGAGTTCAAGCCTCGAGGGCCTTAGCCCCGCCCTGCCCACAGATTCTCAGGGGATGGGAGCCAAGCTCTTTAAAGCTTTGCCTATAAGTTCCCAATAAATTCCCAGCCTGACTGCCAAAACAGAAAAGTATCTGTGAGAATTGAGCAGATATTACTGAAGCCATCTTCTTTCTCCATTTGGAGCTCACAGTATAGTACAATTGTTCCTTAGTAACATAAAGGCATTCTACATACTAGAAATGTGAGTTTTTTTCATATATTCTAATTTTTTAAATTAAGTTTTAGGGGCACCTGGCAGGCTCAGTTGGTAGAGCATGTGATTCTTGATATTGGGGTTGTAAGTTTGAGGCCCTCATTGGGTGGACAGATTACTTAAAAATCTTTTAAAATAATAAAATTAAGTTTTAATTACACAATAAATATGCAAATACAGATTCCTGGTTTTAAAGTAAAGATTCTGTAGATAAAGGCAAAGTCCTCTTTTAAAGCTTTTTAATCTTATTACACGAGGCTTAGTATGAAGACTGTATATTTATAGCTCAGTGTAGATAAGAAGCAGCTCAGTGTCTGAGGTTTCCTTGGACCTTGACCTTTAGAGGGCAGTATAGCAGCACTAGCATACTTTCTGATGTGTCAGGCTCCCTGCACAGACTAGAACATTGCGGAAAGGTTGAAAAACCAAACCCAAACTGTCATACTGGACTGGCCAGTCAGATTCTTCACACACAGCCCAGAATAAAGCTAGGTGGCTTAACAGATTATAAGTGCCCCCCCCCATTGTCATTTGTCATTTGAGAGACAAATCAGAGTAACATCTGTTCACTTTAAGTAGGCACTACAAGTGTTACTGGAGCCCTCACTTACAGAAGGATGGTAAAGACTGAGAGATTATCATCTGTATGGCTGGAAGCCTTATATATGGAAAGATCTTGAGGCTGATTCAGAGGATTGTGTCCTCCTCCCAGCTCTGGCATTTTTTTTCTTTTAAGGTTTTATTTATTTAAATGAGAGAGAATGAGCATGAGAGGGGGGAGGTCAGAGGGAAAAGCAGACCCCCTGCTGAGCAGGGAGCCCAATGTGGGGACTCAGTCCCCAGACTCCAGGATCATGACCTGAGCTGAAGGCAGTCACTCAACCAGCTGAGCCACCTAGGCGCCCCCAGCTCTGGCATTTTACTGACTGCAGTCTTACATGAAAACTTACCTTCTCCCCAAGGCACCTGGGTGGCTCAGTCAGCTAAGTGTCTGCCTTCAGCTCAGGTCATGATCCTGAAGTCCTGGGATTGAGTCCTGCATGCGGCTCCCTGCTCAATGCCCCCTCTGCCCTGCCCCCTCTCTTGCCCTGCTCGACCTCTCTCACTTCTCTCTCAGATAAATAAAATTTTAAAAAAAGACAACTTACCTTCTCTCCACCACGGTTTCCTTATCTCTCAGATGCATAAACTTGGCATTCCATGAAGTACTCTAAAGCCTCTTTGTATAGCTATCTGTGATCATAATATAATAGAATTAAGAGAAACTTGAAGTAAAAACTAAGGAATTATTAATGATGAAATATTTATATTGGACTTTGAAATGCTGTTCATCTGTGGAGAAGTGGGTAGGTAGCATCTTCAATTTCATCACACGCTGCTTTGCATGTAAATGGCATGATTGTATTATGTATATTGACATGTACACAGTTGGACAGGTAAAAATATGATTTCATGTGTGTTACAGAGAAGAAATGATTCCCCTTGGGGATGGAGACATTAGGACCATGTGCCCTCTTTTGTCCATGAAACCTGGAGAATATTCCTATTTTAGTCCCCGTACCATGTCAATGTGGGCTGGCCCGGATCACTGGCGCTTTAGACCCCGACTCAAACGTATGTACTTCTAAGTTTGAATGTCTGTACTTCCAAGCATGAACTTTAAGAGATAGTGTCGATGATCATCCAGTGTCCACGTGACTTCAAACAGAGGCCATACGTGGGAATGACCACAGGCTTACAAGGCAGGACTCTAGAACTCTGAAGGGCCTTGCCAGCATTATGTGTTTTACATGCTCTCTTTGAAAAGAAGGGATTAATTAGCACACTTGTAATTGTGTTTTGTTAGCAAGACCACAAATCATAAGTTAGGGATGAAACTAGGTGTATGATTTGCCTTTTCTGATGCTGTTATGCTCAGACAAAAACGTGAGCATTTTTGCGGTTGGTAAGATCTTGCAAAATGGGTACATAATATTGTCCATAGAGGTGAACAATGTTGACATCTGTGTTCATTTCTGCAGACGACGCTCCCTCCAAATCAGAGAACAAAAAGAAGAGTACAAAGAAGGATTTTGAAATTGACTTTGATGATGATATTGACTTTGATGTATATTTTAAAAAAACAAAGGTTTGTGCTAGATCTATTAGCCTGTATGCTTTTTTAAATTGCTCTTTTCACTCTTTTCAGATTTTTTTTTTTTTTTAAGATTTTATTTATTTATTTGATAGAGATCACACAAGCAGGCAGAGAGGCAGGCAGAGAGGGGAGGGGAGAAGCAGGCTCCCTGATGAGCCCGATGTGGGACTCAATCCCAAGACGCTGGGATCATGACCCGAGCCGAAGGCAGCGGCTTAACCCACTGAGCCACCCAGGCGTCCCCTCTTTTCAGATTTTTAAAAATTCATTACAAATTTAAGTTTTAGAGTAAATGGATGGTTTCATTCTCCCTCAAACTCTAGAGGAGTTGAGAAACAGTCCTGAACTCGGTGGCAGATAGAATCAGGTTTAGAATATCAATAATGTCTAGCAAAGTCACTCTTTTCTACAGAACTGGGAACTCTGACAGTAGGCTAGTGCTGCCCAAATTCTTCCCAAGCTGCTTAAAAAAACATTTATGTTTTGACCATTCCTTTTTTTGACCATTCTTACTAAAATGCCTGGGGTGCCTGGGTGGTTCAGTTGGTTAAGCATCCAACTCTTGATTTTGGCTCAGGTCATGATCTCAGGGTTGAGACTAAGCCTTGCAACAGGCTCTGTGCTCAGCGTGGAGACCGCTTGAGATTCTCTCCCTCTGCCACTCTTCCACTCCTACCTCATGTGTGCTCTCTCAATTTCTCTCTCTAAAAAAAAAAAAAAAAGAAAAGTTTTTTGTTTTTAATTAACAGGCTTCTACTATTCTGGCCAAGTCCACTTTAGAGAACCAGAATTGGAAAGCCACCACTCTTCCCACGGATTTCTTCTATGAGACTGATCATCTTGTCCAGCTGCATCTCAAACCAGGCACCAGGGTAAGTACTCCTTGGTTCCTCAAGGCTGCTGCTGTTGAACTTGCTGGTAGCGTGGGAGAAATCAGATGGTTGGCAGTGTGACTATCAGCTTGTGCCTTCGAGGAAAAGGAGAGCACAAGGGGAGGGGAAGGTGTTAGCCAGGGGCAGTCACCCGGGAGATGCAGCGGGTATAGCAAAGCTAAAGGGAAGGCTTATGGCATAGACACAGGTTGGAGATTTGGAGATACTTCAGCTGGTGAGACTGCTGGGTGGCCGCTGAGGCCTAGGTGCTGAAATACTAGGGGGATAAACAGTCTTTCACTAAGGTTTTTACATGGTGATAGTTATTTCTTGATTCTCTCCCTTTCTCATTGATGTTGTGGATTCACTAGCCAGAGACTTTTCTTTCTTTTCTTTTCTTTCCCTCAAGCCCTTATTAGGAGCATCTGAAGACTGTGGCCTTCAGTGGGAATTTGCATATTAATTCCAGGGGCTGTTGTTTTGTTGTTTATAGTTGTTTCCTATAGAAGAAAGAACTTCTGCTTCTGATTGTCCACAGGGTCAAAGTCACTGAGTGGTAGGGCAGCCAGGCGGCAGGAACTGGAGATCCCTGCCCTTCCAGCAGGGCTACACGGGGATAATGACTATTAAACTCTGGAAACCCTGGAAATTAAATGATGGGTTAGTAAGCACTGTTTGGCTAGAGACCATACAGATCAGCCATCCAGTTTAATTATCTTACAGGGGGATTCTAGTAGCAACCAGCTGATAACACGAGGAGGTCAGGAAACCTCCTTCCTGAAACACTTCTTATAGACTATGGACAATTTAGCGTGTGCCTAAAGGAGAGTATCCTAATGGGGAGGGATTTAGAATTGGTGTCATATGAGAAACTGTGGAAGAAAGAGGACTTAAGTCAATAAATACCTATTATTGAACATTGTTTTTGGACTGTGTTACAAAAACATTGTGGGAGGGTGTTTTGGCTGATTTTGGAGTATATCGTTGTAGAATATTCATTATGTTTTGTAAACTGAATACCTTCAGCCTCACTTCGTTCACCCCAAAGACACACACCCTAGGTAAAAATCACTGGTCTAACGGGCAGCAAATATCTGAAGGGCTGTGGTCACAGGCATTCCCAAAAGAGGAGGCAGACTTGTTCTGTGAGGCTCTGGAAGGCAGAACAAGGACCTGGGGGTGTAATGACGGGGAGAAGAGCTGGATGTTTCTCCCTATAGCTACGTAGGGAGCAGTGATTGCCCTAGAAATGGGACAGGCTGTCTGTGAATTAAAATCGTGAGTGGGTTTTCTCTCAGAATTATTTGAGCGGCCACAAGTTGACTTCTTTTCAGATAGCTATAGGCAATTTTTTTGTTTTTTTTGTTCTGGGTTTTTTTTTTTTTGCAATGTTGTTTTTAACAAACCCTTTTTAAAATGAAGTGTGCAGACCTAATTGCAAACGAGCTGCTCTGGTTTATTTGGGATGGATGGCCTCCAAGCACTGCTACCGTGGGGCTTCCTCTAGAATGGAGTTGTGCAACTGAAGTTGTCAGGATTAGATGACTTCTCATGCCCTTAAAACTCTAAAATTCTATAATTCTAGGAGCTTGATCGTAAGAACTAAGGTTATTGTCCAACCTAGGTTGGAACAATACTTTTCTAGAAATTGCTTTCTGCAATTGTTCTTTCCTTCATTCTAGTTACTTAAGACCACCCAAGGCCAGAGAACAGGAACCGAACATTATGAAGAAATTGGAGACTATGATTACAACAACCCTAACGACACCTCCAACTTTTGCCCTGGATTACAGGTAAAAGGAGAGAGGAGCTCTGTCCTTTCTAGAAAGCAGAAGAGGCTTTTCTATTCCCCATCTCCTCCCTTTCCTATATGGCGGAAGGCTGTGGGAAATTTTGAATTGGGGGAGGAGGGTTGTGGCTGCCTGCCCTGCCCCCCAGGCATCAGGAAATGGAAAAAAGCTGGGAAAACAGCCAAAAGCTAGGCCTGCTTTACCTCAAACCCTATATGTGGAAAATGAATGGTCATATTTTAATAAACCAGTCAATGTCTTTAGCCTGTGCAAAGCACTTATTTTTACTATTTTGGGATTTCAGAGGAAAATACTCCTCTTGCTTTTAGGAGCTAATATTTTTGTGAAGGGAGACAGGACATTCAGATATGTGAAGATGGTGGGGTCTGAAAGTGAAAGGTCTAGGGGATAGATTCAGGAGACTGGGCTTGTAGCTCTGATTTTGGTTGTTACATTGCAAATTTGTACAAGTCACTCCCCATTTTTAGATCTTAGTTTAGACTAAATATAATTTTGTGAGTCTACTAATAAAATGGCAAATGTAAATAGCAGAAAGGGGGAAAATATTAGGTCTCCTCTGTGTCCCTTTGGGGAGAGGGACAAGAACTGAAGAACAGCTTGTTCACTTTGTCATCTTCCTTGGAGGAGAGTTGGGTGGTTACCTTTTAGTGAAAATCCAGACTGACCGCTTAGCAGGTGCTTCTCACATTTTCAGGGGGTATGAGACTCACCCAGAGAGCCTGCTCGAAAACCAAGTCCTGGGCTCAAGCCTAGAGATCTGATCCATTCCTGCTGGTCTTGGTCCAAGAATGACTTTTTCACAGCTCCCAGGCAGGACCCCCACTGCTGCCTGGCGACCTCTGACACCTCTTGTGCTCACATTGGGTGAGGCATGTGGGTCAGATCTCTGGTGTTTTGGAAATGCTCTCCATAAAATGAAATCTGAAATTGGCTAGAAACCGAAGAGGACCCTGGCAGTTGTGATTATTCCTTCTATCTTGCTCTGGAGGTCTTAGTTATTAGCAGATACCTTCCTCATAGGGCTTATGTGTAACTGGAGGGTCACTGGAGGCATCTAGAAGACCATCCTAGGCTTGACTCATGTAACTAACTCTCAGGTGCTCTGCTCTTAATGTGTAAATAGAGTCTTTTTCAAGGACACTCCAAGCTTCTACCAAACTTGAAGAACTGTTTCCTTGCCCAGGCTGCTGACAGTGACTATGAAGAGTCGGATAACTTATTTGTGGGACCAGGTGGGACCTTTGACCTTACATCCTGCCATCCACCCAAGACAGCACAAGAGAATGGTGACATGCCTGAAGTCCAAGGATTGGACATCACCACTTATGGGGAGTCAAATCTGGTAGCTGAACCTCAGAAGGTAAAGGTGAAAGCCAAGAATTATGTTAGATTGTTTGCCTGAATTCTATTTAATTTTCCTCCTGTATGAGAGTCACATTGGTCTGGACTTGATTTTTTTTTTTATCTTTCTCAGTTTTAACCTGCTGCTCTCCAAGTGGCTGATTTTTAAATAGGGCCATGTTGAGAATGAGCTGATGGCTAATTTAGTTTGTGTGGAACTAGTCATCTCTTTAGAGATGCTGATAAACCATATGACTAGAAGCAAAGTGGTAAAGTATGTGAATGAAGGCTGCAGGCAGAGAAAATCGGTTTCTGTGCTGTTTGGGTGAGGCTGGCTCTTTGGCTCTCGCTTAGTCCATGAAGCAGGCCACTCTTGACCTTGGGGTTGTGAGTTCAAGCCCCTTGTGGGGTGTAGGGATTTCTTAAAAATAAAATGTTTTTTAAAAAGTAAGAAAATCTTGGCCAGATGCAATTTATATGAAATGATGATGCATTAATCACCAGCATACCGGGTGACAGGCCTGGTGATTTCATATCCATTTGATTGGCCTAGCTCTTTTACATTGGAATTCCAGCTTAGTCTTAATGTAGATTGCACTTGGGTGCCTGGGTGGCTCAGTTGGTTAATCAACGGGCTTTGGTTCAGGTCATGATCCCGGAGTCCTGGAATCGAGTACTGCATCGGGCTCCGAGCTCCATGGGGAGTCTGCTTCTCCCTCTGATCTTCTCTCTTCTCATGTTCTCTCTCTCACTTTCTCTCTTTCTCTGTCAAATAAATAAATTTTAAAAATCTTTAAAAAAAAGTTTAAAAAAATGTGGATTGCACTTGATCAACAAGAAGTTAGATTGAAATGAGGGACTCTGTTTTGACATATCCAAAGGAAGCTCTGTAATTCCATTGATCAAGACTAAATCAGATTTCTTTATTTGAACTCCAGACATTTTTGATGATAAATGTTTCTTTAGTTTGCTTAATTTTACTTTGTCACATATCTGTTTTAGGTAAATAAAATTGAAATTCATTATGCCAAGACTGCCAAGAGGATGGACATGAAGAAATTGAAGCAGAGCATGTGGAGTTTGCTGACAAAGTTCTCCAAGCAAGCAGACACGGAGGTAACACACTCTGCTTGCTCCCCAGGTGCCCAGCATGTGGCAGGGGAATGGCTCACAGTTAAGGCTCCAAGATCAACAGTGAATACAGAAAGCATTCTTTCAGAAACACAAGGAAGGCAGGGCGTCTCGGTGGCTCAGTCGGTTAAGCGGCTGCCTTTGGCTCAGGTCATGGTCCCAGGGGCCTGGGATCAAGTCCCGCACCAGGCTCCTAGCTCCATGGGGAGTCTGCTTCTCCCTCTGACCTTCTTCCTTCTCATGCTCTCTCTCACTCCCTCTATCTCTCTCAAATGAATAAACTCTTTAAAAAAAAGAAATACAAGAAAGATCTCATGCCTCTGAAAGTGAGATGAACCAAATATATGAATACACAAATCACACAAAAAGTGATACAGATGGTAAACTAGTACAGAGACATTATTTAGCTTTGCTAGTTATCACAAAATACAAAAGCATTTTACGCTGCTTTAAAATAGCAGCTTTAGCAATTAAAGAGAGTTGAGGAAAAATTTGGAGCACATACTCACTGCTGGTGTGATTTAGGTTGATGAACGCCTCTTTCGGAAAGCAAATTCTAATATCTCACATGCCATAAGATGTTTAAGCCCTTTGATCTAATAGGGAGATGTATTCTAAGTAGAAAAGTAGTAAAAAAAAATTTTTTTGCTGTCAAATTATTTCTCTCTCCTTCAGAACAAGGTGAAACATTGACTAATTCTTTCCAGCTGAATGGAGCTCTTAGTTAACCAGAATCCTTCTATCCTTTCTTCCGGACCTCTTTTGCTCAGGCAATGTTCTGAGCTTTTTTGGAAAACTCAGCCTGTTCTCTTAAACCTCCAGCTGGCTAAGTGAAAATCATCATTTGATTGAGGACCCTGGGTAGTCATGGTTATCAGATAAAGCTTCAGTCATATTCATAAGGGTTTATCAACTAAACTGAATAGAATACAAATGTAAGAGAAATGTGCTTTTTAAGAGGTAGGAACGGGGTTCTACTTAAACTTTGAATTTAAATGACTTATAATAACTTGTCCTCTAAGAATTCTGGTTAATGAAGGATTTATTCTTTTTTTTTTTTTTTTTTAAGATTTTATTTATTTATTTGAGAGAGAGAGGGAGAATGAGCATAAGGCGGGGAAGCAGACATCCCCCCGCTGAGCAGGGAGCCTGATGTAGGACTCGATCCCAGGACTCCAGGATCATGATCTGAGCTGAAGGCAGTCGCTCAACCAACTGAGCCACCCAAGGCATCCAAGATTGATTCTTTTTTTTAAGATTTTATTTATCTATTTGACAGAGATCACAAGCAGGCAGAGAAGCAGGCAGGCAGAGAGAGAGGAGAAAGCAGGCTCCTTGCCCAGCAGGGAGCCCGATGCGGGGCTCAATCCCAGGACCCTGAGATCATGACCTGAGCCAAAGGCAGAGGCTTTAACCCGCTGAGCCACCCAGGCGCCCCCAGGATTTATTTATTTTTTTAATCTTTTATCATGAAAATATTCAAACAGGGTGCCTGGATGGCTCGGTTGGTTAAACATTTGACTCTTGATTTCGGCTCAGGCCATGGTCTCAGGGTCCTGGGATCGAGCCCCATGTCAGGGTCCACCTTCAGCAGGGAATCTGAGGATTCTCTCTCTCTGCCCCTCTTCCCACTCACACATGCTCTCTCACTCTCTCTCAAATAAATAAGTCTTTTTTTTTTTTTTTTTAAGATTTTGTTTATTTGACAGAGAGAGATCACAAGTAGGCAAAGAGAGAGAGAGAGGAGGAAACAGGCTCCCCGAGGAGCAGAGAGCCTGATGTCGGGCTTGATCCCAGGACCCTGGGATCATGACCTGAGCCGAAGGCAGAGGCTTTAACACACTGAGCCACCCAGGCTCCCCTAAATAAATCTTTTAAAAAAGAAAATATTCGACAATATTCAAAAGCAGAGAGAGCATAGTATAGTGAACACCTATTTCCAATAATTATCACTGTTTTATCTGTACTGTCACCCATCCTGTCCTGCCACCACTCCTCTCACTGTGTACACATTCTGGGTTATCTTAATGCAAATACCAAACATGATACCCTTTGATAACTGCTTGCCTCAGAGATTATGGGTTCTGTGCTGCCCTTGGTTGCGTAGTCCAGTTGAAGCTATAAATGATTATGGCTTTTGTTAGTTTGTACTATTTACTTCAGAGGAACCTAGAAGCCTCTTTGCAATTTTTCCTTACTGGGATTATACTGGCCACTGACATCCACATTTACCATAACTTCTAATCAGTGTCATGATCCAGGGCTGAGGCATGGGGTCCCTTTATGGGTCCCTTTTCTTCAAGATGTAACTTAGAAAATGTTTTGATTTCGTTCAGATGTAAACTCTTCGGAGGTACACCTTCGAAATTTATGTTGCTTTCTCGAAAGTGAACTGACCCTGAATGTCTGAAGTGTCAATATCCTTCTTCTGTTAGACAAACCACATTGAAACTGGAAAAGAGGACCCGGTGAAGGTGGCTGATGAGAAGATGCTCAGCGGGCTCACGAGGGACCTGCAGAAGAGGTATGAGCTGGTGAACACGGGGGGCTCCCCGTCCCTTCCTCTGAGCCCCGGCTGAGAGTGCTCCAGCCTGAGCTGCTGGTGTGACAGACCCTCACACCATCTGCTGTTTTTTTTTTTTTTTTTTAAAGATTTTATTTATTTATTTGACAGAGAGAGAGATCACAAGTAGGCAAAGAGGCAGAGAGAGAAGGGGGAAGCAGGCTCCCCGAGGAGCAGAGAGCCTGATGTCGGGCTCGATCCCAGGACCCTGGGATCATGACCTAAGCCAAAGGCACAGGCTTTAACCCACTGAGCCACCCAGGTGCCCCCATCTGCTATTTTAATACTCGGGGTAGTTTTTCTGTTTCTTCTTTGCATTGATAAATGACTTAATATATACCAACTTTTTAAAAAGACATTTTAAAAAAAGATATTTTTCTGCACCATTGGCTGGAATGGAGCAAGTGACATTTATTTCCAAATAAGAAACTGGAAAAACCTGCTTATAAAATGCATCTGAAATATTTCTTTGCTTTTCATTAGTTTTTTCACTGGACATGGGTATTCTTACTTGTTGAAAGAGCCTTTGTTCCTAGAACCGCAGTGACCTAGCTAAATACTTGCCTCTTTGTTTTCCAGCCTTCCTCCTCTCATGGCTCAGAACCTCTCTATACCTCTGGCCTTTGCCTGTCTCCTACACTTAGCGAATGAAAAGGTAAGTAAATTTGGTAAGCAGGGGAGTAATTCTTTATTTGTGGCACCCTGTTTGAGGTTTTCTCTAGATCTTTCCTGGGCAACCTCATAAGACATCTTAAATACAGTTGACTTATACACTAGTTTCAATCCCAGAGGATTAGCCAGGCACTTAGAAGAATCTTAGAAAAAGGCCATTGGGTAGGATTAGCAATGAAAATAATGAGGAGGACCCAAATGGAAAAATTTAATTGGTGAATTGTAATCTATCAATTCTCAACTTCAAAACATGAAGCACTTTGATATCATTGGGTGTCAAAGGCTTTAAAGGCCAAATCCTGCCAGTGCCAAAGTCAAGACACATGGAAACGTGGAGAACAGAGGGGACAGAGGAGGACGAGAGGAAGACAGATGCAGGAGGAAGGAGTCCTAAGACATGGAGGCAGTGGCCAGCCAAGCTGGACCACCAAGAGCTGTGAAGAAGGCTTGGGACCAGAGTGTCACATTGGGAGGTAGGAGACGTGCCAACTATGACAGTGGGCCAGGCTCTGCAGTGCGCCACACCAGCTGCAGAGCTGAGCAGCTATGGCGGCTCCCAAGGGAGCAGGCAGGGTCCCATCTTGTCAAGAGTTTGCTGGTGCCACCCAGGGGGGCAGACTGGCGAGGCAGCCAGCAACAAGCCCAGACGAGACTTGATATCCTTTGTGTCCTGGGGCCCCTGGTCCCTAATGCAGATGTTGGCACTGAGGCAGAGCATCCCTACCCTCACTGCCCTCGTGTACCACCAGTATAGATTCTGACCTCCCCCTGCCCCGAGCTGAGAGGGGGGCTCTTAGAGTGTGGCACCTGTCTGAACACTGAAGTGTGGTTTGAGAGGGTCGATCGGATTGTACTGGAGTGCTAGCAAAAATAGGGTGCTGTAGAAGTGCCTGGGACTTCCCGTGTGGCTGTGTCTGACCTCTGCCCTCATGGTGAAAGTGATGCGGTGATGATCAGCTCTGTTCCCCAGAGCCACAGAGAGAAATCTCACAATACTTAGTGCCAGAACATGTCTCTTTTTGTGACCTTGCTCCCAGTCTTTCACTCCTATATGGACTCTTCATCAACCCCTCTGGTAATGAGCTCCCTGAGAAGTGCGGTGTGACAGCACTCGGGATGCAGAGATGGACACTGTGTCCTCAGGGCCAGCATGGTGCAACTCGTTAGCCAGAGTGGAACCACCAACTCGTTAGCCAGAGCGGAACCACCGGGAACCGAGCTGCAGAAGTCGCACTGCGGGGTGCGGGGGGTGATTTCAGCTTTCCATCGTTAGTAGCACAGAAAGGTGCCCTGGCAAGAGCGGTGTGGCTGCTGAGTGCCAGCGGGTTGGGCCTGCCTCGGGACCCAGTGAGGGGAGGTACGCTTATGGCGAGCTTAGGCAAGAGGGGCTTTGGGTAGCCATTTCATCCTGCGGAAAACAAGTGCCCAGCTTGGTGGGGAATTCACGGGGTGGGAGTGGGGGTGTCAGGTGGGGGTTGAGCTGTGAGGTAGGGAAAGTCCTGCACAGATGGGAGAGAAAGACCTGCGCAGATGGTTGTCGTGGCCATCCCCGCAGATGAGGTGATAGGGCAGTGAGGGGGGCGCTGCAGGAGGCCACACACAGACATGGTTAACAGTCACGTATTGTGTCTCCTGGTGGCCATCCACTTCTCTTAGCTCCTGCCAGACTAAATAGCTTCGCTCTTGGGCCCTTTACAGAGAGAGGTTGTTTCGGGGACCAATGCCAAGGAAGTCTTGCTTTTTGCTTTTTTCCCCTGCAGGTGGCAAGGATTCAGAATTAGCTTTATCCTGCAAATTATATTTGCTGCAACATAATTTTACTTACAGTCCCGGGACAAACCTCATTCTTTATATTCACTCCCGTTGCCTTGATTAGAATCTGTGTTATGATTTGTATTTTCAGTATGCTGAAGTTCACGTTTGGTCTTTCTTCAGAATCTAAAGCTGGAAGGAACCGAGGACCTTTCCGACATTCTGGTGAGGCAGGGGGATTAAGTTTGCCTGAGAAAAGTTGGCAGAGCGGCACTCATCGCTCCTTCAGTGACCAGGACGTCTGCGGCCTGGGTGCTGCCCAGCCCACTACCAAAGAGGGGCTGTTTTATCTGTTGCTTTTCCCTTCTCTCCCTCAGTCGGGGAACCAGCACCCCAAAGCTCCGTCTTTGATTAAAGTTTTCCACCCTGTAGTGACCACCTAGCAGGGAGGAGCTGGTGATGATACTGTTCTTGATTGGGAAAACCTATATCCATACTTTGTATCCATGTCTAGTTTTTGTCTCCTAAGTTGATCTTAGTTATTTTCCACACTTTCATAGAAAATAATTTCCCAGGAGGTCCTGGTTGTCTTTAAACAGCTATCTAACCCATGTACATAAAACACATCATATGTGCACTTACAAATGTATATATATTGTGTAGCCTTAAAATAAAATCATTCTAAACAATAATGCATGGCCAAATATTTGAGTACATTCTAGATAAGTTAGAGCTGGTCCTTTTCCTTCAGTGGGGGTGCAGTTAGTTAGCTAGATGATACCCATCTGTCCGTAAAGGCAGGAAACACTTAAAGGCTGAGAGGATTTGTCTTGTGGCAGAGGAGAGGAGAGAGAAACCAACTATTGGCTGAGGTTAGATTTCCAGATTGGGACCCTTGGACCTATGAATTCTGCTGGCGGATGATGGTAGTAAAAATTGCTAAGCTTTGTTAAGGGACAGTTACTAGTACCTTCTGTGGATCACCTCACCTAGCCAGAATTCTTAGCGTCTTTGAAAGGAACACACTTTTCTCACTCCCATTTTACACAGAGACATAGGTGCTTCAGAGGAAACTACCTAAGGGCAGACAGCCATCAGAGACTGACCTTGAACCAAGTACTGTGCTTCTGAAGTCCTCGTTCTTAGCTACTATGCCATATGCTGCTCAGATCATAGGCTCTGCTTGTAGATGTTGATCAAAGTAACTCTGTCCTTGGCAGGTCCTGGGTCTCTGCCTGAGCACCCTGTCACCATTCATTAGGTAAATAGAGATCTTGGATCAGAAGCAATGAGGTATGTAATTAAAGATAACTCTTGATCATAAAGAACTTGCTTCTAAGTCAAACATCACACAAAACAAAACACTCCCCACCCCCACCCCCAGAAGGTGCTTCCCAGTTGGGCCCAAAATGTCACCTGCTCTGCTATACTGAGAGGGTAGTCTTGTGAACATGCTTTAATGGAAAAGGGGATGATGCTGCGGGAGTGAAGGGGGCGAAGCCTCCCACGCCCTTCCCCATGCCAGCTGAGTGCTGCTCCTGCTCCGCTCTTACCTGGGAGTGCCCTCTCAGCGCAGCACACTTCTCTCTTGTCCCGTTTCCCGGGGATGATTCTGTTCTGTTCAATGAAGCAAAGCAGAATGTGTTTGCGCTCGAGCACATCAGGTGGACCAAATGCACCGTTCGTGTCTGACTAGAGAAGCAGAGTGCTGCTCTCTGGGCTCCACTCTAACCAAACTGTTTGCCTTGGATTCTTCAACAGTCCTGAGTTCATCACATTTTATTCTTCTGGATAAAAATGATTTATGAAAGAGAAGGTGGTGGCTTCATTTGCATACCTTCATAAGATTTCCACATGAGCATATCCTCAAATCAGGGAGGAAAAGAAAAACCTTTATTGGGTTAAATGGGACAGTATTGCATCTGTATCTCTGGCACAGGCTGTATCATGCCTCAGTGCGTTGATGCCTCAACGTTGCTCATTCTGGATTAAGTGTCTCTTCATGTTTATGTTGTCCCTGCCCCATCTCTGCAATGATAATTCCAACTGTGTAGAGCAGCAGTGGGTGGTGGAGGTGGTTGAATTTCCAATGTAGATAAACTTCTTTGTCCTTTGGGGATGGCTAATGGGAAAGTTTCCTTTTGGAGCTCTTCTAAGCAAGACCTTTTTTTTTTTTTTTTTTTTTTTTTTAAATTTCCCCAGGAAGGAAATAGAACAGTTTCCCAAATATCCCTGCTTGTCAGGAAGCTCTGGGAGCAAACTGTTCCAGATCTTCTGAATCCAAGGGCAGAGTACTTTTTCAACAGAAATCTTTTCCCTAACATTAGAGATTGTTTTAACTGGATAAGAATGAGTGGAATTCATTTATACCTGGGTTTTCCAAAGTGATATCTGGTGACAGTTCCTTAGGAATTAAAAATACTGCAGAACCAGAGTATAGGGAGGCTGTTCCCTAAAAGGAAGTGCTAAGGAATCAGAGCTGCCTTCCCTTTTCCTGCTGAAGGAGCCATCAGGACACAAAACATAATTAGAGGAGAGTGGGAACCTGAAGGCTGGAGGGTGAAAAAGTGTCCCCGTGCCAGGAAGAAATATGGCCAGTATGGAAAAAGAAATGAAGCCACCAGGGAGCGGAGCATTTCAGCCCTGGATGTCCTTGGCAAGAACACTCGAGAACAACTACTTTGTCAAAACGGAAGACCCGTTTGGGAAAACCATCTCCTATTCGGATAAACAAGAACAGTGAATTCAGGATATTGCCTTAAAAGTGTCCCTCTCGGGGGGGCGCCTGGGTGGCTCAGTGGGTTAAAGCTTCTGCTTTCGGCTCAGGTCATGATCCCAGGGTCCTGGGATCGAGCCCCACATCGGGCTCTCTGCTCAGCGGGGAGCCTGCTTCCCTTCCTCTCTCTCTCTGCCTGCCTCTGCCTGCTTGTGATCTGTCAAATAAATAAAATCTTAAAAAAGTGTCCCTCTCAGGACGCCTGGGTGGCTCAGTTGGTTAAGCAGCTGCCTTTGGCTCAGTTCATGATTCCAGCATCCTGGGATTGAGTCCCACATCGGGCTCCTTACTCAGCAGGGAGCCTGCTTCTCCCTCTGCCTCTGCCTGCCACTCTGTCTGCCTGTGCTCACTCTCTCTGACAAAAAAAATCTTAAAAAAAAAGAGTTGTATGTTCTTCCATACGAAGTCAGTCAGCTGCCCCTGTTTTTGCTTTTTTTTTTTTTTTTTAAGACTTTATTTATTTCAGAGAGAGAGCAGGTCAGAGGGAGAAGCAGACTCCCATGGAGCTGGGAGCCGGATGCGGGACTCAATCCCGGGACTCCGGGATCATGACCTGAGCTGAAGGCGGTTGCTTAACCAACTGAGCCACCCAGGCGCCCCCTCTGTTTTTGCTTTTAAAAGCTCTACTCTGCAATGGAAACTGGAGAGAATGGGATAATAGGGAGGGGGAAAGCCTAACAGGAGCTGCCCAGGGCAAGTAGGAGACTCAGCTTGTTACAACTCTCTGTCCTCCATCTGTGGCAAAAGCCAGTCCTTGAAACTGCAAGCCACCAGGTGCCTCATTGGGAATGGATCCCTCACAGAACCAGTATGAGCCACAACTTGATATGTGGCTGGCTTTATAAGGAGTCCACCTCATATATGGTTAGGACATTATTTAATTTCTCAACAAGCATATGGCAAACCTGCAGGAGACCCTGCGAATCAGTCACCTGGTGAGGTGACATACTTAGCCTAACAACATGGCCCCAACCCACAACATTCTGGCATGGCCACCCAACCTATAGCTGCGCTACTGGGTACGCTGTCATCTCCCACATGATGGTTGAAGTTTGGAGAAGAGCCAACAGCCATTCAGAGGGTCTGGGATGAGACAGCCTGGCTTTGAGGTAGGCAAGGCCAGGCAAGTCAGTTATCTTCTCCAGGCCTTGATTTCTTCATTGCTAAAATGGGGGAAATATATCTAATAGGGCTTTATGGGGATTAAATGAGACTGTGTATGTTAAAGTGGTACTATGCAAATGCTTGCCATGTGATAAATAGTAAGTTTTTGCTTAACCTAGGTGTTATTCCCTCTAATCTAACACCTGCTGTAAAGCTGCAAAAAACAAGCAAAAAAAAAAAAACCCAAAAAACAAAATCTGTATGGGTTCCTATGTTCTCCTAGACTAAAGTAAAAACTCTTTACAATGGCATTATGTTTTCAAGGGATTCTAAATTTTATCTATCCAAATTATATTATATTGTTCCATTCCTTACATTTGCCCTTCACTCAACTGAATTGAGTTCCTAACAGTTCCTAGGACATGTTTTTGTCTTCCCACCTTCATCCTTTGCTGTTTCTGTATTACTTTGAAATCTCTCCCACTCCTAGCCTCTATTGAAATCCTAGCCACCCTTTACTGTAAACTCTTGCTCATTCTACTGAATCAAGTGGCTTCTCTGACCTCCCACATCGCCCCCTTGTGGCTATTGCTGCACTGTTGTTTCTTGGGGAGGTTTGTTTTTATGGGGAGCTAGTTTCCTGAATACACTGCAATGGACAGGGGGTCAGGATAGGAAGGAGAGACTTTCTGACAGAGGCAGTGCTGGGGGGCTGTAGTTAAGGGGGGAGGTGAGGAGGTATGGAGTTTTTTTTTTTT